>CAUYON010060145.1:0-12783 GCA_963573935.1 Arctocebus calabarensis
CGCTGAGCCACCGGCGCCGCCCTTGGTTTCTAATTTTTAAAAATGTTTAGGAACATGTTTAAACATGTTCCAATGTTTAAAAATCTTTTCCACCTTCCCCAAATCCTAATTTTTGTAGAGTCATGAGTGTTGAGCCAATGCTTTCTCATATTTCAATTCTTTGTATATGTGTTCTTTTCAGATGTATTAAACAAACAAAAAACCCTTTAAAAAAAAACAGTTAAGAAAATGAAAAAACCAGCCAGGTGTGGTGGCTTCCACCTGTAATCTTAGCACTTTGATAGGTGGGTGGATTGCTTGAGTTCAGGAGTTGGACAATAGTCTGAGCAAGAGTGGGACCCTATCTCTACTAAAAATAGAAAATAAAAAAACTAGCTGGGTGTTGTGGTGGGCACCTATAGTCCCAGCTACTTAGGAGCCTGAAGCAGGAAGATTGCTTGAGCCCAAGAGTTTGAGATTGCTGTGAACTATGATGCATGCCATCACACTCCAACCAAGGTAACAGAGTAAGACTGTATGAAATAAAAAAAAAAAGGAAAATGAAGAAGCAAGCCACAGATTGAGAAAAAAATATTTGCAAAATATATATCTAAACAAAGAGCTTATATCTAGAATATACAAAGAATTTGTATAATACAATAAGAAGACAAGCCAGTAACAACTGGCAAAAGACTTAACAGATTCCATACCAAAAAAAAGACATGCAAATGACAAAATAAAACCCCCAGTACCTAAGAATGTGAATGTATTTGGAGATAGGACCCTGAAAGAGGTGATTAAGTTAAAATGAGGCCACCTGGGTGGGCCCTAATCCAGTGGTGTCTTTAAAAGAAGGAATCTGGATACATTGAGCCACACCAGGACTGCACACACACAGTGGAAATGCCATGTGAGGGGGCAGAAGGAAGACACCCATCTGCAAGCCAAGGAGAGAGGCAAGCCTTGGCAGAAAACACACCTGCTGACATCTGAGCCTTGGACTAAATGTGTCCAGAGCTGAGAGAAAATAAGTTTGTGTTGAAGTTATCTAGTATGTAGTAATATGTTATGGCAGTTCCAGCAAACTAATACAGAAAATAACCCCATGAACACCCAAATATAAGCAGGAGGGAAAAAAATCTTAATACCTGATTCTGGGCAGAGGGCGGTGGCTCTTGCCTGCAATCCTAGCACTCTGGGAGGCTGAGGCAGGTGGATTGAGCTCAGGAGTTCAAGACCAGCCAAAGCAAGATGGAGACCCTGTCTCTACTAAAAATAGAAAACAAACAAACAAACGAGTCAGGGGTGGTAGTGGGTACCTGTAGTCCCAGCTATGCGGGAAGGTGAGGAAAGAGGATTGCTCAAGCTTAACTTTAAGGTTGTTGTGAGCAACAGTGTGAAACTCTATCTCAATAATAATAATAAAATAATAAAACCTGAATCTGCATCTGTGAAGAAGGAAGCCAAGGGAAGTAAGTAATAGGGCATCTGAAATAATCTGAAAACAGAACCCCCAAACAGGTATTTACTGGAAGCACACAGGGACAAACTGGCAACAGAAGCTGAAAGGGGTTGAGGTTTTCCCCTCGCCAATGAGTGAGAAGTGCAGTTGGTCCGGGAGGAAGATCTAAAAAAGCTAGTAAACTCTTTATCTGTGACAACTCTCAAAACAGCCAAAATTCTTTTCAAGGACAAGGTCTCTCTGTAAGGTGAAAATTCAGAACATGGAATCATAATTAAGCAGGACAGGGAAAACAAGACTTGAAGTCAAGTCCAGATAAAAGTGGAGGGGGTTGGACATAGTAGCTCAAGCCAGTAATCCTAGCAGTCTGGTTGGCTGAGGTGGGAGGATTGCTCCCAGCTCAGGGGTTCAAGACTAGCCTAAGCAAGAGCAAGACCCCATCTCTAATAAAAATAGAAGAATGAGCCGGCTGCCTATAGTCTATAGTCCCAGCTATTTGGGAGGCTGAGGCAGGAGAACCGCTTGAAGTGCTTCACAGCAGTTTGAAGTTGCTGTGAGCTAGGCTGAGGCCATGACACTCTAGCCTAGGACAACAGAGTGAGGCTCAGTCTAAAAAAAAAAAAGTAAGAAGGATAAGGAGTTGTCAAAGAAATTTCAAGACATACATGTATTAATGAATATCCACTCAATGTCAATTGTGCATTTATTTGGGATACTGTGTATGTAACTTAAATAAAATTCAAAATATAATCCCAAGAGATTTTTATTGAAACTGGATGATTTAAAAATTCTTATGAAGAAGCTCGGTGCCTGGAGCTCAGTGAATAGGGCGCCAGCAACGTACACCAAGGCTAGTCTGTTCAAGCCCCGCCCAGGCCTGGTAAACAATAATGACAACTGCAACCAAAAAACAGTTGGGCATTGTGGTTGGCATCTATAGTCCCAGCTATTAAGGAGGCTGAGGCAAAAGAATAGCTTAAGCTCAAGAGTTTGAGGTTGCTGTGAGCTGTGATGCTAAAGCACTCAACCAAGGGCAACATAGTAAGACTCTGTCTCAAAAAAAAAAAAATATTATGAAGAAATATTTGTCTTTATTTCCAAATAATAAACTACACATTAATAAAATACATATCTTGGGCGATGCCTCTGGCTCAGTGAGTAGGGCGCTGGCCCCATATACTGAGGGTGGCGGGTTCAAACCTGGACCCCAGCCAAACTGCAACAAAAAAATAGCCAGGCATTGTGGCAGGCGCCTGTAGTCCCAGCTACTAAGGAGGCTGAGGCAGGAGAATTGCCTAAGCCCAAGAGCTGGAGGTTGCTGTGAGCAGTGAGGCCATCGCACTCTACCAAGGGCAATAAAAGTGAGACTCTCTCTAAAAAAAACAAAACAAAAAACATATCTTTATTTCCAAGTAATAAAAGTTATTGAAAAGTAGTAAAGATTGCTAAGAGATAGGGAACAGAAAAAGATGTGAGGATTTGAGTTGTGTTTTTTTAGAGAGTCTCACTCTCTTGCCCAGGTTAGACTGCTGTAACATCAGCCTAGTTCACAGCAACCTCGAACTCTTGGGTTCAAGCAAACGCTTAGCCTCCCAGTAGCTGGGACTATTGCCACCTCCCTAGCTAGTTGTTTTTGTTTTTTTTTTTGAGACAGAGTATCACTTTGTTGCCCTCAGTACAGTGCCTGACTTCATAACTCATAGCAAACTCTTGGGTTTAAGCAATTCTCTTGCCTTAGCCCCCCAAGTAGCTGGGACTACAGGCATCCACAACAGCTGGCTATTTTTAGAGATGGGGTATCGCTCTGGTTCAGGCTGGTCTCGAACCCGTGAGCTCAGGCAATCTACTTGCCTTGGCCTCCCAGAGTGCTAGGATTACAGGAGTGAGCCACCACACTGGCCCTTTTTAACATTTATTTATTTGTTGCTATTTTTTTCCCTATTTTTAGTAGAGATAGGATTTTGTTCTTGGCTTAGGCTAGTCATGAACACCTGAACTCAGGGGGCCTCCCACCGGCTTCCCAGAGTGCTAGAATTACAGTAGCAAGCCACTTTGCCTGGCCAGATTTGAGCATTTAATATGAGATTTTATTTCAGGGGAAAGATGAAGAATTTTTTTTTCCATGCCTCCTCCTCCCCTCAAAATGAAGAATTTAATAAGTATTTTCTGGTATAATTGGTTTTATTTCTGGATATAAACTTTTTTTTTTTTTTTTTTGAGACAGAGCCTTAAGCTGTCACCCTGGGTAGAGTGCTGTGGCATCACAGCTCATAGCAATCTCCAACTCCTGGGCTTAAGCAATTCTCTTGCCTCAGCCTCCCAAGTAGCTGGGACTACAAGGCACCCGCCACAACTCTGGGCTATTTTTTGGTTATAGTTCTCATTGTTTGGCAGGTCCGGGCTGGATTCGAACTCGCCAGCTTTGGTATATGCAGGCACCTTAGTCACCTGAGGTATAGGCGCCGAGCCTATATATAAACAAATCTTTTTTTTTTTTGCAGTTTTTGGCTGGGGCTGGGTTTGAACCCACCACCCTGGTATATGGGGCCAGTGCCCTACTTCTTGAGCCACAGGCGCCGCCCATAAACAAATCTTATACTTGAGTCATACCATATACAATAATCAATTCCAAATGGATTAAAATATTAAACTTATGTGTATGCATACACACAGAAACACATACAGAAACTGCACAATTTTTCCTTTACTCTCTTGCCCTCTGAAATTTTATAGAAGCAAAACCTTCCTAAGAAACACAGAAAACACTGGAAATAAAGTGGGAAACCTATTTTATAGAAATAAAATAGACAACAATATAAAAACGTTTATTGCAGCATTACTCTTACTTGGCAAAAAAGAGAAAACGATCTGAAACAGCACAAGTGGGGAAATAGTTGAATTGTATTGGTACAAGCATACTGTGGACAATTCGGTAACCATTAGAAAGATTAAGTTAAATCATCATCTGTTGTCTTGAAGGAAAATCCAAAATGTACAGTTGAATGTAAAAAAGCAAATTTCATAGAAACTATCTACAGTATCATCCATTTTTTGTAGAAACTATATATATATGAAATAATCTATTTGTGTATTAATGTTAGAACACGAAGAAATATACAGAATCTTTAAATATTATTCCAAAGGAAATGGACAGACGGGGTGTGAATGAGGAATAGAGAGGGGCAGATATTGATTTTGTTTCTTTTTAATTTGTGGTATTATTTCATTAATATGGGTGCAACTGTATTAACTGTGTAATTTTAGATGAGGAACTTAATATAAGACTTAAATATGCACATAAAATTAAATTTCATTTGGCAGTTCTCATTTTGATAATCACATAAAACATTAGAACAGAATATGCTGTTTTTAGTAAATCTCCCATCTGCAGATATTTGCTCACTCTATGTTTCTCGAATTTATTATGAAATATTTTACTTCCTTACTACTGTAAAAAATAATTCAATGTTACTTTAAGAAGGGTTCAAAGAAACTCTTCTTACATAGGACCTAAGAAAAAAAGAGTAGGGCATGAAAAGACACATCTAAGATAACTGAATATATGGATTTTCCTTCCACAGAAGAATAACTGTCCAATGTAAGGAGCATGAAAATTGAGGCAGGATAAAGAGCCATCTCAAAAAGTATCCTAAACCTAAACAAAGCTAAACTCTGGACTTCTTAAAAAACTTCAAGATTTCTTAAGAGACTTTTACTAGGTTTCTGCACTGTAATGACAGAGTTGACAAAGGCCCACAAAGGCTAAAATATTTACTCTCTGGTCCATTAGGAAAAAAGTTTGGTGATCCTTGGTCTTGAACACACTATAAAATTACAATGACATTATTTACTGTTATGGCAAAATTGTGATGGTCTGGATTTCCTTTTTTGACAGGGTAATTCCTAAAAAATTTTATTTTCAGTTTTTGTGTGTATATAGTTCAAGAGCCAATATTACCTTCCTTGTTCCTTAGGATGATTTTTTTTTTAATTGATTGACCTTTTAAAAATTGGGAGCTATTGAACATTTTGAAAATCTTTTAAAAACTAGGAGCTATCAAACATTTTTAAAATGTAGATTTTTGAGGGGGGAGGATTGGTGGAGGGAGGACAATTGGTGGGATCACACCTACGGTGCATCTTAGCAGGGGACTGGTGAAACTTATTAAATGTAGAATATCAATGTCTTCATGTAGTGATTAAGAAAATGCCATAAAGGCTATGTTTAACAGTATGACCAAAATATTTCAGATTGTATATGAAGTCAGCACACTGTGCTCCATGATTGCACCAATGTACACAATTATGATTTAATAAAATTATTTTTAAAAAATGTAGATTTTTATATTTCCTATGAAGTCAAAAGAAAAACAAGGCCTGTTTCCTCACACCACCAGTTAGCTGGAACTGGGTATATTATTTAAGTAGTGTCCCAACAAGGCCTGTTTTTATTATCCTTTAAATAGAAACATACAATTTGCTAATCTCTTATAAAGGGTGCATATAGTCTTTATTAAAGATTTGAAGAATACCAATGTCTACATATAGTGATTAAGAAAATGCCATGAGGCTCGGCGCCTGTGGCTCAAGCGGCTAAGGCGCCAGCCACGTACACCTGAGCTGGCGGGTTCGAATCCAGCCCACGCCAGCCAAATAACAATGATGGCTGCAACCAAAAAAAAAAAAGAAAATGCATGAAGGCTATGTTAAAGAATTTGATGAAAATATTTCAGATTGTATATGAAGTCAGCACATTATACCCCATGATTGCAGTAATGTACACAATTATGATTTAATAAAAATTAAAAAAAAAAGATTTGAGACACAAAAAAATAAAAAAATTTTAAATCTACACAGAAACAAATGAAGACCTTCAGCAATACTGATAAGCTGAGCAAGATGAAAGTTGTACAGGTGAATCAGAGAGGATGCTGCTGACCTTGTTTCTTGGAATTGAAATAACGACCCATAACACAGTATGTCTCAAAACTTTTGTAGGATCTAAGCATCTTCGTGGGAGACACTGAAAAAATGCTTTCTTTTTTGTATCTTCCTAAATTTATTTCTGACATCAAAATTATAGTGAAATGGGCTGGGCTCAGTGGCTAATGCCTATAATCCTAGCACTCTGGGTGGCCGAGGCAGGTGGATTGTTTGAACTCAGGAATACAAGACCAGTCTGAGCAAGAACGAGACCCCATCTCTACTAAAAGTAGAAAAACTAACCAGGCATCATGGTGGGTACCTGTAGCCTCAGCTACTTGGGAGGCTGAGGCAAGAGGTTCACTCCAGCCTGAGAGTTTGAGGTTGCTGTGAGCTATGATGATGTACTCTATCCAGGGCAACAGAGTAAGACTCCCTCTCAAAAAAACAAATGAATGAAAAAAACAAAAAAAATAGTAAAATGGCATATCTATTTCTATATAACTGAAATGGTTTCTTAACACTTGAGAAAGTTTTGCCTAAAACTAAATTCAATTGGGTGCTTCATTAGTAATAGCTAATTAACCTTATGCTAATTTTTCCTATTATGTGTGTTTACGAGAATCTTCTAAGAGTTCTATTTATCTTTGAGTCAATACTAATGATTAATATTTTTCTAAAAAAATCATTTTGTTTAGGTTCTCAAATGTATTAAACCAAAGTACTGTATTCAGTATAAACTTTTAAATCTATAACTATAAGGTTTCTATCTCTATCCATTTTTCAAATGCAATGCTCTTTATTTCTCTTTTCACACTTTTTTCTTCCTCAGCATCACCAATATTTTGTCTACATTCTTGTACTTTTTATACTAGGTATTTTATGAGGTAGAAAAAGAATACTAGTCTGAATAAAGTTCTTCTCACGTATTATATTACTCACATTACTTTCCCTACCAACACCTAGGATTATTAAATGTTCAGTAGGAAATCAGTGATGATAGAAATTTTTAATTCATTACCCTCAAAGAGGCTTTCTTCAGGTAATACCCTGTCTGAAGTCAGTAAGATCTGCAAAAGTTAAAAAGCCTTTCAAAAAATAATAATAATGATAACAAGGAATATAATGACTAACATTCAATGAGTATGTATTAATTATAGGCCAGGTACAATTCTAAACACTTTGTGTTTTAATTCATACAATCCTTACAAAACACAATGAGGTAGGCATCTTAATTATTCTCATTTTATAATTTCTTCTTCTTTTTTTTTTTGTAGAGACAAAGTTTCACTTTATCGCCCTTGGTAGAATGCCATGGGATCACACAGCTCACAGCAACCTCCAACTCCTGGGTTTAGGCAATTCTCTTGCCTCAGCCTCCTGAGTAGCTGGGACTACTTTTTTTGTTTGTTTTGAGACACAGTCTCACTATGTTGCCCTCAGTAGAGTGCCATGATGTCAGAGCTCACAGCAACCTCCAGCTCTTAGGCTTAAGCAATTCTCTTGCTTCAGCCTCCCAAGCAGCTGGGACTACAGGCGCCCACCACAATGCCTGGCTACTTTTTTTGTTGCAGTTGTTGTTGTTTAGCTGGCCCGGGCTGCGTTCAAACCCGCCAGCCCCAGTGTATGTGGTTGGTGCCCTAACCACTGAGGTACAGGCACCAAGCCTCATTTTATACTTTCTATTCAGATATATTATCCATTAAAAAGATAGAAAAATGGGGCAGTGCCTGTGGCTCACTGAGTAGAGTGCCAGCCCCATTTACCGAGGGTGGCGGGTTCCAGCCCGGCCGGGCCAAACTGCCAAACAAACAAACAAACAAAAGATAGAAAAATGATAATATAAAGATATGCCTAAGGAGAATGTGCATGAGGGACATGCATTTTGGCAAAATATGTGGAAGAAACTACGCTGTCCATCCATAGGGATTTGATAAATGTTATTATAGAAACACAATGAAATACCATGAAAATAATTAGAGCATCTCTATTTAGTGAGTAGAAAGTTGTTAATGAACATTTTTAAAATAAGAAAGGCTTACTCTTTTTCTCATGAAAAAATAAGCCATCTTCAAAAATAAAGAGGTCAATTCTTTCAGGTATTAAAGGTATTTTAAAAATAAAGATACTTTACAAACCATGATGTAAACTAATAAACTTCAGAGTCATATAAATTTAAGATGTTCTAAAATATTAAGAATGTAACAATTAAAACCAAATTAGAGGGGAAAATGAAAATCGCAGGATTACATTCTCACATAATTCTCTGATGTTCAATAACATTAGAGTGGGCTGGGCGTACTGGCTTATGCCTGTAATCCCAGCACTTGGGAGGCTGAGGCGGTTGGATTGCCTGAGCCAGAGCAAGACCTCATCTCTAAAAATAGCTGGGTGTTGTGGCAGGCACCTGTAGTCCCAACTACTTGGGAGAAGGGAAGAGAATCGCTTGAGCCCAAGAGTTTGAGGTTGCTGTGAGGTATGACGCCATGGCATCTACCAAGGGTGACCAAGTGAGACTCTATCTCAAAAAAAGAAGAAAAGATTAGAGTGGTATCAAAACTGCTGTCCTTTCCACTTGTTTGCTAGACTGAATTATCTGATGTCAAAAGAAATATAAGCTTTTACTAAAGGGCTTCCAAAATGTATTCTAGTCATATCATATTTCTCCAACATTATTTCAAGCTGAATAAACTATAGTCAACAAATAAAATCTTTTCACATTATTCTATCTAGAAGACTTATTAGCAAGATAAATTCTATGATGAATAGTTTTAAGTCATAATTAAAAAACTTCCTATACATTTCATATATTCTGGTTTATCACCAGTACAAATTTTGATGCTGAATAAATTGTGATTCATAATTAAAGTTCTTTCCACATTCCCTATACTCATAAGGTTTCTCACCTGTATGAATTCTATGATGACTAATAAGTTGTGAACTCTGAGAATAGGCTTTCCCACATATCTTACATTCATAGGGTTTCTCACCAGTATGAATTCTCTGATGTCTAGTAAGGTCTGAACCAGAACGAAAAGCCTTTTCACATTCTTTACATTCATAAGGTTTCTCACCTGTATGGATTCTTTGATGTTTAATAAGTTGTGAGCTCTGACTAAAGGCATTGCCACATTCCTTACATTCATAGGGTTTCTCCCCAGTATGAATTCTCTGATGTTGAGTAAAGTTTGAACCACTACTAAAGGCCTTTCCACATTCTTTACATTCATAAGGCTTCTCCCCAGTGTGAATTCTCTGATGTCGAGTAAAGTTTGAACCACTACTAAAGGCCTTTCCACATTCTTTACATTCATAGGGTTTCTCACCAGTGTGAATTCTGTGATGTCGAGTAAGGTCTGAGCCACAAATAAAGGTTTTTCCACATTCTTTACATTCAAAGGGTTTCTTGCCAGTATGAATTTTCTGATGATGAGCAAGCCTTGAAGGATGTCTAAACGACTTTCCACAATCTTTACATTCATAGGGCTTCTCGATGGTATGAATTATCTGACGTGTAGTAAATTGTGAGCTATGTCTAAAAGTTTTTCTATATTCTTTAGCTGTACAGTATTTCTCTTTATTATTAATGATTTGCTGCAAAGTAAAGGGTGGATGCTGACTGAAAGTAGGTAAATCTTCATGAGTGAGTATCATTTGACTGAATTGTCCCTCCTGAGAACCATGCTGTTTCTCAAACTGGCCACTACATTCCCAATCATCTTGGAAACTAGAGCACTGAAGGTCATGTCTTGTAAGTTTTTCCATTATCTCCCATTGGGCTGACTCTATTTCATAAATTTCCTTCTTCAAAAAGAATTTTTTGGTCCCACATTTTGATTCCATGACTGAAAGAAAAAATGAAAGCAATCACTCTTATTTTTCTTGTTTGGGAGAAATAAAACTTTAATTAAAATGGATAATTTAACTGATTTTTAAAAAAAAAGAACATGATGAGAAAAGAGTGATAGAGAGGTCACATCAGAAGATGAGGGCAGTATTTAGAAAAACAAAGGAAGTCACTGGTTCCCAAACATTACTATGCATCAGAATTACTTTGAGAAGCTTGATAAGTACATACAAGCCTTAGTCTTATCTTCCTTGTTAAGGATGACTCTAATCATATATACAAACACACACGTACATTATAACAGCCAACAGCATGAACTGTAAAATAAGGGAAATGATCATATCTACTTAACAGGCCTATTGTCAAGATGAAATAAAATATTTAATGGAAAATTTCCAGGGATTGGCAAACTATGACATATGGCCCTGCACTCTTTTTTTTGAGACAGAGTCTCACTCTACCCTGGGTAGAGTGCCATGGCTTCATAGCTCACAGCAACCTCAAATTCTTAAGCTTATGAGATCCTCTTGCCTCAGCCTCTAGTGTAGCTGGGACTACAAGAGACCACCATTACACCTGGCTATTTTTTTTTTCTTTGCAGTTTTTGGCCAGGACTGGGTTTGAACCTGCCACCTCCGACATATGAGGCTGGTGCCCTACTCCTTTGAGCCACAGGCACCACCCTAGTTTTTTTTTTTTTAAGTAGAGATAGGGTCTGGCTCTTGCTCAGGGTGGTGTCAAACTCCTGAGCTCAAGTGTTCCACCCATCTCGTCCAGAGTGCTAGGATTATAGGTGTGAGCCACTGTGCCTGGCCCCTGCACCCATTTTTATAAATTAAATTTTATTAGAATATAACCACACTTATTACAGATTTTATGGATGCTTCTAAGCTACCACAGCAGAAGTAAGTACTTATGACAGAGACTGCATGGACTGCAGTTAGCATCTGCACCTTTAAGAAAAAGTCTACTAGCCCCTGGTTAGAGCTATATTGTCCAGTATTGTAGCCAGTTGCAGCTATTTCCACTTAAAATAATTAAAATTTATTGCTTGCACTAATGTACTCAGCTATGATTCAACAAAAAAAAAAAATAAGAAAAAAAAAATTAATATTTAATAAAATTTGGGGCAGCGCCTGTGGCTCAGTGGGTAGGGTGCCGGCCTCATATACTGAGGGTGGTGGTTTCAAACCCGGCCCCTGCCAAACTGCAACAAAAAAATTAGCTGGGCATTGTGGTAGGTGCCTATAGTCCCAGCTACTCCGGAGGCTGAGGCAAGAGAATCACCTAAGTCCAGGAGTTGGAGGTTGCTGTGAGCTGTGACTCCACAGCACTCTACCGAGGGCGATAAAGTGAGACTCTGTCTCTACAAAACAAACAAACAAATTTAATAAAATTTTCAAATTTGGTTTTTCAGTCATACTATTCACATTTCCAGTGTTCAACAGCCAAATGTGACTAGCAGCATCTGTACTGGAAATCATAAATATAGGACATTGCCATTATCACTCAATATTCCTTTGGAAAGCTCTAGTCTAGACTCTGTAATTAGAGGGCCAGAACTCTTCAACGAATAAAGAAATAGAGAATGGTAATCTAAAGACATAGCTTAAGAAAAGGCAAGTGTTGAATGAACACAATATGCGTGACAGACAGTGAGGATTCTTTTGTGGATACTTAAGGTATATGTTAGGGGTTGACGAAAATACTGTTTGCCTTGGAATTTTGAGATACTGACCTTGGGAGAAGAGAACAGAGGACTTAACAAGGGGATGGGCACTAGAGAAGGGATGACTGACAGGAAAGGTATCTGTAGGTTCAATGACAAGAGTAGAAAGTAAACTAGAAGGCACCGTATTGTATTGAAAGAAAAGAAGTACTCGGTTCAGTTGTCTGAGTTTCAAACTCAAATAGTTACGAGCTTTGTTTTTTTGGGCAAATTAATTCATCTTTCTGAGCCTGCAGTTCTCTAATACAACAGAAATAACTCCTTTCACTGCTGAGAGGATTGGGAATAATGTATGAGAGCTATTCTGAAAGTATCCAGCCATGCATGCCTCTATTTTTCATATTGCATGGCTGGATACTTTCTGGACAGCCCTTGTATGTAAAGTACTTAGTATAAAATAAGTGGGCTATCATACTATGCAAGAATTTCTATGCAAAAGTGGAGGTGTTAGACAAGGGAAATGTTTTGAAGACTAAAACTATGGACTCAGAGAGAAAAGCTCAACTCAAAAAGATGAAAATCACTCTAAGTGCCATCTTCTTCTCACTCCCAATCATTCAGCTAATTCTGCCTAGTCTTACTCCTAAATATCTCTTGAAATTCTTTTCTTCTTTCTCTATGCAATACCTAATATAAAACATCTCTCTGGGCAGCGCCTGTGGCTCATTGAGTAGGGTGCCAGCCCCATATACTGAAAGAGGCAGGTTCAAACCTGGCCTCGGCCCAACTACAAAACAGAAAAATAGCCGGGCGTTGTGGTGGGCACCTGTAGTCCCAGCTACTCAGGAGGCTGAGGCAAGAGAATTGCCTAAGCCCAGGAGTTGGAGGTTGCTGTGAGCTGTG
>CAUYON010060147.1:0-13348 GCA_963573935.1 Arctocebus calabarensis
CTGGGACTACAGGCACCTGCCACAACACCAGCCACTTTTTGGTTGCAGCCACCATTGTTGTTTGGCAGGCCCAGGCTGGATTCGAACCCACCAGCTCAGGTGTACGTGGCTGGTGCCTTAGCCCGTTGAGCCACAGGCGCCGAGCCGACTCTGTGGTCTTGATGTACTTTGCTAGGCAGTTCTGCCCCATGTAGTGGTGGTCGTGGTCAGTCACGTGGCTGTATTCAGCTGGGAGCTTGACTGGGGCGAGAACACTCAGATGACTTCATTCATGTGTCTGGTACCCAAGATGGGATGGTTGGAAGCCTGGGGGTGCTGGCTGGGGGCGTCTCTCTCTGCATGTTTGCATGTTCTCTAGCCCAAGCTGCCTCTTCTTCTTCTTTTTTTTTTTTTGTAGAGACAGAGTCTCACTTTGTTGCCCTCAGTAGAGTGCCATGGCTTCATAAAGCTCACAGCAACCTCCAACTCCTGGGCTTAGGTGATTCTCTTGCCTCAGCCTCCCAAGTAGCTAGGACTACAGGCATCTGCAACAACACCTGGCTATTTTTCTGTTTTGCAGTTCTGCTGAGGCTGGGTTTGAACCCATCACCTTCGGTATAGGGGGCCGGTGACCTACTCGATGGTTTCTTAATGTTTCTTTGAAAAACTAAGAGACGGAATTTAAAGAAATACTTCCAGCTTCTCACAAAGGCAATTCTCCAGGAATTCTGACTCCCACTGTGTGTGTCCTCTGAGCAACAGTGGAAATATTCTTAGAGCTTCTGGGCACCATGGAGAAGCTGGAAAGCCACCACCCAGGCACAGCTGGAGCTGGAGCAGGAGCTGAGCTGCAGGAGCGCTCAGCTGCCCCCACCACACCCCTCAGCGCCTGGCTCCCCCCTGTGGGAGATGCCAGCCCCGAGGTGGGGCCAGAGCAGCTGGCAGAGGGGCGGCTGGGCGGCGACTTCAGGGACTGACCTCCACATTTTCAATATCAATAGAAAATGGGTTATGGAAAAGTTGTATGTCCTATTCATGGAGATGAAACTCTTTAAATGTAAATTAGAACTCCTTTTGCAACTTTTCTGGTGAATCCACACATTTTGTTTGGGAATGCAACCAATGGCTTTTCTGCTAATAGATTTTTTGGGCTGGGGATGAGTCTACTGCTAAACAGGACAGGCAGTGGAGGCAAAAACACCGGCAGGCTGGATAAATGTCCTTGGTGGGCTGCATGTGGCCCATGGGCTGTAGTTTGAGGACCCCTGCCTTATATAGTTTTAAAATTCTTTTCCTCAATTTATATCCAATGGAGATTGATTTTTTCATGGAAGTTTATATTATCTGAGTTATGAAAGTATTCCCATAGAGGGTTTTGTGTGTGCTTATGCTGGGGCCCATGGACTATGTTTATTTCTCAGGTTGGGATCCCTGCACGTGATAGTCCAGTTTGGCACAGTCTTGGAATTTAGATTTTTTTTTTTTTTTGAGACAGAGCCTCAAGCTGTCTCCCTGGATAGAGTGCTGTGGCATCACAACTCACAGTAACCTCCAGTTCCTGGGCTCAAGCGAGTCTCCTGCCTCCGCCACCCAAGTAGCTGGGGCTACAGGTGCCCACCACAATGCCCAGCCATTTTTTGGTTGAAGCCGTTATTGTTGTTTGGCGGGCCTGGGCTGGATTTGAACCTGCCAGCTCAGGTGTACGTGGCTTCTGCCTTAGCCTGTTGAGCCACAGGCACTGAGCCTGGAATTTAGATATTTTACAGGAGATTCTTGTTTTCCCAGTCTGAGCCCCAGGGAAATGATAATCCCCCTTACTGCTTCTTTTGGTCAGTGGGTAGAAATTTCCTAAGCCCCTCTTCATGATCTGCTGGTCCCAGGTTTCTTTAACAGTCTCAGTTTCAACTTCCTACCACAAAGTAAGAAGGTGCTGAATCAAACTTTCTGTCTATACTTGGTCAGCTCATCTCACTGTCTATATGGTCTGTATCTAAATATCATCAATGTTTCAGGGAGCCATACTAATTTCTTTGGCCTTGAGTTCCCTCCTCATTTCTAGTGACAAGATTTTCTTCTCTTCCCCTCCTTTTCCTCCCTACTGCCTTCTGTCTATCTTTCCTTCCTCTCTTTCTAGTTCAATTATTTACTATTTTTAAATTTTTTTTACTCATATGCCATTTCTCCAGCATCTTTAATAAGTTTTATATTACTTTTGAAATAAATAAATAAATACCTGGAGTAATACAGAAGAGTATAGAATTCTATTTACAAACCATTTTTTTTTTTTTTGCTTAAAATAAATATATTTGTCCCTGGGTATACACAGGAGATTGGTTCTAGGACCCCTGTATATACCAAATCCATGTATACTCAAGTCCTACCCACATATAAGAAAATCCAGCCTCTCTGTATGTGTGAGTTTGGCATTCCACAAATACTGTATTTCCCAACCACTGGTTGAAAACATCCATGTACAAGTATACCCATGCAATTTAAACCAGTGTTGCTCAAAGGTCAACTGTATGTGAAATAAATATAAACAATTCCAAAGTAATTAAAAGGTTTTCATTCAGAGGAAAACCTTTTAATCTAAAAATCTAAACTAAAATTCTATTAGTTTATAGGAGATTGTTGGGCTGGTACCTTAACTTCATTTGTAAAATAAGAAGTATAATCTAGGGTGACACCTGTGGCTCAATGGGTAGGGTGTTGGCCCCATATACTTAGGGTGGTGGGTTCACACCTGGCCCTGGCCAAACTGCAACAAAAATATAGCCGGGTGTTGTGGTGGGTGCCTGTAATCTCAGCTACTTGGGAGGCTGAGGCAAGAGAATTTCCTAAGCTCAGGAGTTGGAGGTTGCTGTGAGCTGTGACACCACAACACTCTACCGAGGATGATAAAGTGAGACTCTGTCTCTACAAAAAAAAAAAAAAAAAAGAGAAGTATAATCTATATCTTTAGGGTCACTATAAACATTAAATAACATAATGTCTAAAAATAATTTAATTAGCAATAATCGTGCCTTGGATAAACCTCATTGGCTATCACAGTGCCACTATGCAAAGCTGATAAAAATAATACAGAGCCTAGCACATAGTAAGTACTCAATAATTAGAAGCCAATAATTGTTATTAGTAGTATGCCAACAATTATGGAAACCAAAGGTAAAGAAAATATAAAAGATGATATTTCACATTAAAGAAAAGAAATAACATATCCTTTTGATATTTCCCAGTAAAAATAAACTTACCTTCTGAATTAGGTATGACTTTCACTTTTAAAATCTGAGAGTTTCCCAGATCAATGTATTTCACAATGTTGAGGGCCAGTGAATCATCTTGTTGAAACCAAAAATTGCATGGTTTTGAATACACAGTCCAGGTTGGTCCATTCCTTTGCCCAAAGTTGTATAAAAACCAGGTGTCTTTTTGAAAGGTATTATTGATAGGGGCTAGTTCAGGCATTGTAGCGAAAGCTAATGCATTCTTATTATCTGAAATGGCTGTGATCAGGAAGCTGCTATGATCAGGAATCACCACAGTCTTCTCTATATCTGCATCTTCAAAAAAGGCATTAGCAACTGGAGATAAAACAGAAAAGTCTGGTATAAAATAAAATAGCCAATGTTCATCAAGCATAGCAGTATATGTAATTAACAAATATGTGAGTTTGTAGACAACTCACATCTTAACTAGACAACACATTTGCCAAATTTCAAATTATAATTTAAATTACATTATAGAAAGTTTACCATGAATATGTCATGCACCTATACTTTAATATTTACTGTGAAACTATTTTATAAAATTCTCATCAGAAAAAAAATCACATAGGGCTAAGCAAAGAAAGCTGATTTCTTTACTATGGAATTGCAAACAGATTTAATTTACATAATCTGGTATATTTATTGTGATTCTACAACAGAAGGATAATGTAGCCAGTGAAGTTGCCTGAAGTTGTGCCTGTTACATCGAAGGTGCTCAGTAAATATTTGCTGAATAATTGATTCAAGGAGAACATGAAGATTGAGAAGAAAAGAGGTTTTTAGGTCAGGACCTTCACAAACACCATCATTTAAGGAATGAGAAGGGGAAAAGATTCCCCTCAAAGAGACAAACAACTGGAGTAAATCCTTTGGAGAAGATATCAGAGAACAGGCCAAAGGAAGGCTGTTTCAAGGGGATATCATCACTATCAAAATATTTTTGATGATGGCTCAGCGCCTGTGGCTCATCAGGCTAAGGCGCCAGCCACGTACACCTGAGCTGGTGGGTTTGAATCCAGCCCGGGCCCGTCAAACAACAATGACGGCTGCAACCAAAAAATGGCCGGGCATTGTGGCGGGCGCCTGTAGTCCCTGTTACTTGGGAAGTGGAGGCAGGAGACTCGCTTGAGCCCAGGAATTAGAGGTTGACGTGAGCTGTGACGCCATGGCCCTCTACCTAGGGTGACAGCTTGAGGCTCTGTCTCAAAAAAAATATATATATATTTTTGATGGGTCATGAAACACAGTGATGATACTCTCTTCACTCTAAAGTAAATGAAAATAGAAGTGAGTTTTATAATTCCCTTAATTTTGCACACATTTTCTAATTTCTCCCAGTTTAAACCAACCAATAAAAATCCTTTCCACAAATTCCTCCAACTGCAATGTATGTAATTTCTCTCTTCCCCATTATGGTGAAACTCCCTGTAGGTTACTTTTATCGCTGTCTTCAATTTCTCTCTTCTCATGGTGTTTTGAACTTTTTTTTGACTTTTGTCCAGCTAATTACTCCACTACTCTAGCCAATAGCTTTTGCCTTGGTTACCAGTAACTCTCACACAGATTCAGTGTCTTGTTTTTGTTCTTCATCTTACCTGACCTATTGGTGGCACATAACACAGAAGTCCTCCTCATTTGGTTTCTAAGGCACATTCTTAGTTAATCTCTGACCAAACTATTCAATCACCTTTACAGATTCTCCCCTACCTTCCTGGGCACTAAAGGTTGTAATGCCTGGTATTAGACCTCAAACCTCTTCCTTTCTATATTTATACTTATTTTCCAGGTGTTCATGTTTGGTTTTATAGCACTGACTATCAAACTTATGTTGTTGACTCTTAAATTCACATCTCCAGTCCAGACCTCTTCACTGAACTCCAGACTTGTATTTCTAAATGCCCATTTTAGTCTTCTGATTGGATGAACAACAGACATCTTTAGTTTATATGATGTCTCACCTGATTATTGCAACAGCCTCCTAGCTTATATAATTTAATAATTGATTATTTATTCTTTGGTTTCCTCCTTGCTTTCTCTCTGTCACCTGCCCAGTATATTCTCTATACAGCAGCCAAAATGATCTTGTTAAATCATAAGTCAGATAAGATCATGTCACTTTCTGCTCAAAGGCCTTCAATAGCTTCTTATTTACTCAGAATAAAACCCAAATCTTTAGAATAAACTATACTAACTTTTGCTATGTATCTATCAGATAATCCTTAGATATAGAAATATCCTATATAACAGTGTGTCAAAATTATTTTATTATGTGGGACAAAGTCTGTTCATATTTTCTATATTCTCTTTCTTCTTCTGAGCACTGTTATTAAGACAAGATAATCTAATACGAATAAATGATAGGCACTAATATTGATGAGACAGCAACAAAACTATAGCTAAATTTTATTATATTGGAAAACAATTGCTCCATAAATAAGGATGAAAAATCTCAAAAGGAATGTTTTTGGGAGGAGGGAGGGGCAAGATGGCCAACTACAGGGGACTTTTGTCCGACGATCCTGGCCAGAAGGAGGAAAATTGGACTGAAGTGAATTTGGAGCAGTTGAAATTGGAGGATAGATAACAGGAAGAAGAAATTAAGGAATTCAGCAACCCTACTGAGAAAAACCATGAGGATAAAGCCAAGAAAGAGGAAGGGAGAGAGCAGAGAACAGTTACAGAGTGGACCAGACTCAGAAGAGCTCAGAGCTGAATAGAAAGGTAACAGGGACCCCTGATCCCACCCAGGGGCTCTCTGTGAGCAGTGAACCATGGGAAATCTCACCTCATGGGAGAGTGTCACAAGGGACTAAAGACCCAGCTTTCCTGAACTTAGGTGTATCCTCCTCTGGGTCCCCCTCCTGCCTGGCAGAATAGTGAGCAATTTTGACTCCAGCCAGCTTGTGGTCACAGCCCATCTCCCCCTTTTCTTTGGTTACTGGACAGAATATCCCCTATCTGACTTCCCTCAGACAGCTTGGAAGGGCTGCTTCACCCCAGGCACCAGAGAGGCAAAGGGACTTTGGATCTTACCCAGCCACTATAGCAACTGTGGAAGCAAGTGCTGTAGAGGTTGGTTGTTCTCTGACCAGCATCTGATGAGAACAACTGATAGCAAGAAAAGTGAAGGGAGATGGACCCTGCCTCCCCACCATGTCAGATAGATACTCAGGAGGCCACTGTATTGTGTGGCCCAGTGAACTGGAAGCTCCTCTCACTCCCCCACCCTGTAGGAGGGGGAGTGGCTCAACTAGCCTGCCTCTTGCTAGATGGGAATTATCCCCACCATGTGTGGTAGTTAGGACCACCATCTGTGCACTGCCCCTGGCCTGGGGGCACCTCCTGGAGGTTCTGCCCCCAACTCTACCCCTATAGGTTTGGGGAGAAATGGACCTAGCCTTGGGTGACTCCACTCTGGGAAATCCTGGGAGGCATACTGCAAGCTGTGGATTCCCCTCTCCCAACCACAGGTGAAAGCCATGGCTTTTTGAATCTGTTGCTAGTACGACTGACACTTTAGCTGAGATAATTTGGTGTACTATCTATCTGTAAGCTTTCCCTGCTCTAGGAGTATCACCTTGAGGTTCTGCTCCCCAACCCCACCCCATCCCCAGCTTAGACAAAACAAGATTGGTTCTCAGGGACCCCCACATTGTAAACCCTGAAAGGGAGCTATAGGAGGCTATATGCAGGAAGGGCACAGGAAAAAGCAGTGGCTCATTTAAATTGCCAGTGGTGAGCTCCACATCTTTGGGCCTCTGGATCTGATTCTGGCTTACCAGTTTTAGTTTCCAGACTATCTTAAAACCCTGTTGAGTGGGTCAGCATAACAACAAGCTGCTGCATTGCTTTGACAAGCCCTGGAAGGGGCATGGTGAACTCCACACCCTGGGGCCCTTGAAACTGATATCAGCCTGCCTGTCTTAGTATCCAAATGGCCCCAAATCCCTGTTGAGCAGGCTAACTGCGCAACAAGCAATTGTTTTTGCTCTGGCAGATCCTGGAAGGGATGGGGTGAAGTTGATAATAGCCCCTAGGATTAGGCATCCATATGGTCCTTATAATCTATGGAGTGGTTGACAGAACAACAAGCAGCCATTTCATGTCAATAAGCCTGGAATAGAAGTGGAGATCCCTACCCTCAGGGCCTATGAAACTGGTAATAGCCCACTAGATTAGGGAGCCATGTGGCCCTAATACCCACTGAGCAACTGGTGGAACAAGAAGACTTGGCCCTGGCAAGTCTTAGAAAGAGTGTGGAAATCTCTGCGTTTTGGGGCAGCCGTTGGTGTCACCAGCCTACCTGACTTAACATCCAAAAGGCCCCAGAGTCAGTTGAATGGCACTATTTCCAGTAAATAGGTGAGTCCCTGGTTAGCCCAGGCTCTGCCTTCTAGGTTCCAGCTACCTCCTGGGAGCTGCCTGAGGGAACCAAACTAGAATATTGCTCAACAACAATTTAGGGACATCCTACATTTTGAGCTAAAATATACATATGTATGTTTTATATAATATATATGTATATATTATATTTTACTTTATTTAATATTTATTTATATATATAAATATTTAAATAAATATTTATTTATATATTATATAAAATATATATTTATATATAAATACATTATAAATTATATAAATAAATATTTAATATAATATATGTATATAATATATGTAATATATACATATATGCATATATATGAATATATATTGTATATATAATATATGTGTATATACACACATATATATACATACATATACATATAAAAAATATATTTTATATATATATCTTGTAAACACACATGGGGAGAAATCAGTAGAAGAACATTGGCAACATGAAAAGTCAGAGCAGCTCAACTCCCCCAAAAGATTACAAGGGAGGTACAGCTGAAAATGCCATTCATAAAGAAATTGTGAAACTGACATTAATATAATTTAGAATGTGGGTGGCAAATAAGATAAATGGAATTGAAGGGAAGATGGAAAAAGAAGTCCAAAAACTGTCTCAAGAAATAAATGAAATTAAAGACAAAGTTACCAAGGGTCTGGACATAATTAGAAAGGATATAGCAGAGAGTAAGGAATTGAAAGAGGCATTCAGGGAGTTTTAAAACATAGTAAAGTCTTAGCAATAGAGCAGAACATGGAGAAGAAAGAATCTCAGAACTCAAAGACAAGACTGTCAAACTAACTGAACGATACCCAATCATTCAAAGAGGCAGAAGAGAGCAAAAGCACAGTAATCTCTTAGAGATATAGGAGACTACACAAAGCACACAAACATATGAATCGTAGGGATCCCTGAAGGAGAAGAAGAAAGTCCTAAAAGCATGGAAGCTCTACTTCCAGACATCATGGTGGAGAATTTTCTAAGCACTGGGAGAGACCCAGAAATACAGATACTAGATAGTTATAGAACTTTAGGACAACTCGGTTCAAACAAAGAATCTCCTAGACCCATTATAATTAATTTGGCTAATGTTAAAATGGGAGAAAATTCTACAAGCAGCCAGGGGTAAGTAACTTCTTAGCTACAAGGGGGAAAATCATTAGGGTGACAGAAGACTTTTCAGTGTAAACTTTACAAGACAGAAGAGAGTGGTCACCTATCTTTAATCATCTTAAGAAAAGCAACTTTCAGTCCAGGATTCTATATCCTGCAAAATTAAGTTTCATATTTGATGGAGTAATCAAATCTTTTGCTAACAAGGAAAAACATTGCATTGGCCAATGCAAGACTAGCTCTGCAGGAAGCACTCAGAGATGTTCTATACACTGATCATCACAATGGACCACTAACAAAATAGAGACAACAAGGAACTAAAGGGCAAATGCTAGCTTCCATAATGGTCCAAGTGATAAAACTAAACAACACACCTCCATAAGACAAGACGAGACAAACAAAGCTCCATCATACTTATCAATTCTCTCAATAAATGTGAATGGCTTGATTTCTCCTGCAAGAGGCACAGCCTGCTAACTGAATAAAATGGTAAATGCCAAGTAAATGACGTCATTAGGAAACACATCTAACCTCAAAGGATAAGACAAGACTCAGGGTGAAGGGTTGGAAAACAATATTTCAGGGAAATGGAAATCAGAAAAATGCAAGAATTTCCATCTTATTTTCAGATACATTGGGCTTTAAACCAACAAAAGTAAAGAAAGACAAAGATGAACACTATGTACTGGTCAAGGGAACAATATAATAAGAAGACATTTCAATTCTAAATATTTATGTGCCCAACTTAAATGGTCCCAGATATATAAAACAAACCCTTACTGATCTGAATGAGATGATATCCTGCAATACCATAATAACTGGGGGACTTCAACACCCCACTGACAAAACTGGACAGATCCTCCAAGCAGAAATAAAACAAAGAAGCAATGGACTTAAACATGACTTTAAAATGAATGGCCTTAACAGACATATACAGAACATTCCACCTCAATAATACTGAGTGTAGGTGCTTCTCATCGGCTCATGGATCATTCTTCGAAATTGATTGTATTTTAGGGCACAAATAAAATCTCAATAAATTTAAAAGAATAGAAATTTTAGGGGTGGTGCCTGTGGTTCAGTGGATAGGGCACTGGCCCCATATACCAAGGGTGGTGGTTCGAACCTGGCCTCAGCCAGCTAAAACAGCAATGAGAATTGCAACAAAAAATAGTTGGGTGTTGTGATGGGCGCCTGTTGTCCCAGCTTCTCAGGAGGCTGAGGCAAGAGAATTGCTTAAGCCCAAGAGTTGGAGGTTGCTGTGAGGTGTGACACCATGACACTCTACTGAGGGTGACAAAGTAAGACTCTGCCTCAAAAAAAAAAAAAAAAGAAAAAAAAAGAAATTTTATATCATGTATCTTTTTAGAACATAAGGGAATAAAGGTATAACTCAACTCCAAAATACCCTTCATCTCTATACAAAGTCATAGAAACTATACAATCTTATGCTTAATGACAACCAAGTCAAGGAGAAGGTAAAGGAGATCATTAGATTCCTTGAACAAAATGACAATGAATTCATAAGCTACCACAACCAGTAGGATACACAGCAAAGGGAGACATTTATTACATTAAATGCCCTTATCTAAAAAACAGTAAGAGTGTAAATTAACAACCTAGTAAACCACCTCAGGAAACCAGAAAAGGAAGAGTAATACAATCCCCAACCTAGCAGAAGAAAAGGAACAACCAAAATTAGATCAGAATTAAATAAAATTGAGAACAAAAGAACCATTTGGAAGATTAGCAAAATGAAATGTTGGTTCTTTGAAAAAAAATTAATAAAATCAATAAACCCTTGGCCAGACTAACTAGAAACAGAAATGTAAGATCTCAAATAACCTCAATCAGAAATGAAAAAGAAAATGGGAAATAATAGCAGATACCACAGAGACACAAAAGATCATTACTGACTACTACAAAAAAGTCTATGCCCAGAAATTTGAAAATGGAAAGGAAATATACTGATATTTGGGATCACACTACTTCCCAGAGTTAATCAGACACAATTAGAACTCTTGAACAGGCCAATTATCAACCAAACTTGCAACAATAAAAAAGCTTCCAACAACAAAAAAAAGTCCTAGACCAGACAACTTCACAACAGAATTCTGCCAAACCTTCAAATAAGAGCTGGTACCTGTATAGCAGAACTTATTTCAAAACATGGAGAAGGAAGAAACCCTCCTCAACTCCTTCTACAAAGTAAATACCACCCTGATACCAAAACCAGGAAAGGACCCAATGCAAAGGAAACTATAGACCATTATCATTAATAAATATTAATGCAACAAAAGTCTAGCAACTATAATACAGCTACATATTAACAAAATTATACATTACAATCAAGTGAGCTTTATCCCAGAGATGCTCAACATACACAAATTCATAAACATAATTCACCATATAAATAGAAACAAAAACAAAGACCATACGGTCCTCTCAATAGATACAGAAAAAGCATTCAACAAAATTCAGCACCTTTTTCTGATAAGAACACTTAAAGAAATAGGTATACATGGGACATTTCTTAAACTGATAGAAGCCATCTATGACAAACCCACAGTCAACATCATACTTAATGAAGTAAGACTGAAAGTATTTCCAGTTAGAACTAGAACTAGACAAGGATGTTCATTATTACCACTACTATTCAACATAGTTCTAGAAGTCCTAGCTAATGCAATAAGGCAAGAGAAGGATATCAAGGGTATCCAAATAGGGACAGAGGAGGTCAAACTTTTGCTCTTTGCTGATGATATAATCATATATTTAGACAATCTCAGGAATTCAACCACAAGACTCCTGGAAGTGATCAAGAAATATAGTAATGTCTCAGAATATAAAATAAATATCCACAAATCAGTAGCCTTCATATGTGCCAACAACAGTCAGGCTGAGAAGCAAATCAAAGACACAATTCCCTTCACAGTAACTTCAAAGAAAATCAAATACCTGGGGATATACCTAACAAAGGACATGAAAGATCTCTACAGAGAGATCTATGACACCCTGAGAAAAGAAGTAGCAGAAAACATTAACAAATGAAAGAATATACCACGTTCATGGCTGGGAGGAATCAACATTGTTAAAATGTCCATACTAGCTAAAGTGATCTACAGATTTAATGTAATCTTCATTAAAACACTAACTTCATACTTTGAAAAACTTGAAAGAATAGTACTTCATTTCATATGAAACCCCGAACAGCAAGTGAAATTCTAAGAAATAAGAACAAATCTAGAGACATCACTTTACCAAACTCTATGTTATACTACAAGTCTATAGTGGTCAAAAAAAAAAGCATGGTACTGGCACAAAAATAGAGATATAGATATATGGAACAGAATAGAGAACCTAGAGATAAAAACAGCCACATGGGGGGCGGAGCCAAGATGGTAATCTGTAGCCAGCTTTCCGCAGAGGTTCCCGTCCAGAAGGAGAGTTAAAAGACAGAAACTCAGCAAGAAAGCCAATGGTTTGGATCTGAGCCAAAAGGAAAGGTCGAAGAGCGCACATCAACCCTGCTGGGGCGACCTGAGACCCCGAGGACACAAACAAAAAGGTACAGAGCATACCACCAAGCAGACGGGAGTCCCCTCCCCCATGAGAGAGGTTTGCAGTATGCTCCATACCTCCATACAAACAAGCGAGCAGAGTTCGGCCGTCCTCCCACTCTACACCATGGGAGAGACCTTCTAAAAACCAGACCTCCTTCCCCTACTAGGGTGCCGTGGTGCTCTCCATCCAGGCATAAAACTGTATATACTCTCTACCTGCAAGTTGGTGTTCCTGGTGTTCCCCTCCACTCTCACCCCGAGGTCTGGGGGCCTGTTCCCCACAGAGTCCTGATTCTTGGAGATTTTCTTGAGGGGTGTGGACGGGCACAGACTGTCCGTGAACTGTGCTGGTTTTCCAGCTCGGAGTGAGCCGAGGGAAGACCTGGCTGGTGGGAAGGTCTCCTGAGGCACGAGACTCGCGACCAGCTCCAGAAACAATAGCTGGAGAGCTGCACCCCTGGGGATGT
Source organism: Arctocebus calabarensis (assembly GCA_963573935.1). NCBI lineage: Eukaryota > Metazoa > Chordata > Mammalia > Primates > Lorisidae > Arctocebus > Arctocebus calabarensis. The sequence continues at coordinate 12,779 of CAUYON010060147.1, forward strand.
TTTGAGGAGACACTCCCAGTCTTCTGGGCAGCCAGGGGAAGCGGGCTGCTTCTCCGGTGCCAGACCGGCAACCAAGACACGTGAAGGATTAGCCAGAGGCCTACCAGCTGGACACAGCAGGGGTTAGAATACTCACAGAGGAGCTGCTTTGCTTAACCTGACCCTCAGGGGATGAAAGCTGAGACAAAGGGCTGGAACTCACAGACTGAGTAAAACCGATTTTCAGCCCTAGATCAGGGAAAATAGCCTTGACAGAAATAAATTCTGTGAACTTGTTCTGTTCCAGCAGCAACATCAATCAGGGACAGGGCTGGAACTGAGTGAACCGTCCCAGCCCCTATCAAGTACACAGGTTGTCAGGCCTCACCTCCCCCTGCCAAACAGTGACAGGGAGTAGCAGACTGTTTGTGGAGCCACAGACCACACTGTGACCCAGGCAGGTGCAAACCTCTGGAGCATCTGCTCATTGGAGGAAACTGGATCACAACTGTTACCACCAACTGGGTGTGACAGAGGGGCAAGGTTGGGAAGGAGGCATCAACCTTCCCAGACTAATTTACTTGCTGGGGG
>CAUYON010060148.1:0-13977 GCA_963573935.1 Arctocebus calabarensis
GGCGCCTGTAGTCCCAGCTACTAGGGAGGCTGAGGCAAGAGAATCGCTTAAGCCCAAGAGCTGGAGGTTGCTGTGAGCAGTGTGATGCCATGGCACTCTACCCAGGGCGATAAAGTGAGACTCTGTCTCTACAAAAAAAAAGAGAATTCTATTGGCAAAGATAATCCAATAGAATGTACTACCTAGAAAATAGGGGTATGGACTTGGGCTAATATAATGTTGATTGATGGTTTAGCTGTGGACAAATTATATATACTTTAGGTCTTCAGAGAATCAGAACCAGTAGGAGATATGGATCTCAAGCTTTCAGGTGGCAGATCACAGAACATTTCTTCCTCTATAATTGTGTGAACAAATTCCTTATAATAAATCTCATTACATACACACACAGAGAATGATTTATAAATACATGTATGTATCATGGGGAGAGCAATCTGGTTTACTTTGTCCAATTCAAATGCTAATCTCTTGTGGATACACTCTTACAAGCATATCCAGAAATAATATTTAATCAGATATTTCAACGTTCCTTGGCCCAGTCAAGTTGACATGTAAAATTAAGCATCACAGGGATGTTGTATATCTGAATAGTTTCTGGCCTATCTCATATATGTATACAGATTTGATTATGTGGCCTTCAGTCTTACTACTTCAGACATGAGGATTAAGCGTGCTCCTTGTTTTAGTACTGATCTCAAATCAGTTGCTGTTGCAGGGATTTCATATATTTGATACATCGGTTACCATGTTTTCCAATATTTGTTAAACTACTGGGTTTCTTGTTTAGCATGTCCTAGGTGAAAACAATCACCTTGTTCTTTATAGCTGTTGGCTGAGAATTCAATGTTTGTGAAAGATGCCAGATGGATATCCTGGAAATTGAAGCCCTGTGTGAATGTAGGGTAGCAACAATGTCAGCTTTTCAGATCCTACTTCTTAATGTTCTCTGGTCTTCATCTGCAGAAATAAAGCTCTTCTTAGAGATTGTCTCTTCTTTCTTTCACTGTAAGGGTGTTCATATTGAAAGGGTATATTTTTAGGATCAAATTTCCTTAGCTTCATCAGGAAGTTGAATAGTCAGGTTACTTTTTTGTTCTTATTTTTCCGTTTCATTGTTCAGACTTGAATTGATCACTTAAGACCAATGCCCTTGATGGATTATTAACTGTAGAAACAAACCAGTCCATTCTTTGGTTTCATGATACAAATTGCACTGTGTGCCTTTTTGTCCTAATTCTTTCACACAAATTGCTTTTTGATGATGAATAATAATAGCTACTATTTATTAAGTACTTATAGTTCAGATCTGTGCAAGGCACTTTATATTAACACATTCTTCTTCATCATTAAAAATAATCCTTTTCAGGGCAGTGCCTATGCTCAGTGGGTAGGGCGCCAGCCACATACACTGAGGCTGGAGGGTTTGAATCCAGCCTGGGCCAGCTAAAAACAACAGTAACAATGCAACAACAACAACAACAACAAAATAGCTGGGAGTTGTTTTGGGCACCTGTAGTCCCAGCTACTTAGGAGGCTGAGGCAAGAGAATTGCTTCAGCCCAAGAGTTTGTGGTTGCTGTGAGCTGTGACACCACAGCACTCTACCCAGGACGATAGCTTGAGACTCTGTCTCTGAAAAAAAAACCAAACAAACCCTTTTCATTATTAAAAACTAAAAAAAGTATAGTCCCAGCTACTTGGGAGGCTGAGGCAAGAGAATCACTTAAACCCAAGAGGTAGAGGTTGCTGTGAACTATGATGCCACGGCACCCTATCAAGGGTAACATAATAAGACTTTGTCTCAAAAAAAAAAAAAAAGTATAGTTTTTATATAAAGAAACTGAGACTCAAAAGAGAAATTTCTTGCTCAGAGTAGCAACAACTGTTAAATACTAGAGCAGCAGTCTCCAATCTTTTTGTACCAGGAAGCAGTTATATGGAAGACAATTTTTCCACAGATGGAGGAGGTGGAGCTCAAGTGATGATGTGAGCAATGGGGAACGGCTAAAAATACAGAAGTTATGGTGCATATTGCAATGTCAAGTCTATTAAGAGTAGAGTTTAAATGTCTTAACACAATAGTTAAGTAAGTGAGGTGAAGGCTGTATTAACCAGTTTGATGTAAGCATTACAAATTGAATATAAAATCAGCACATTGTACCCCATAAACGCATTAATGTACACATTTACTATTTAATAAAAAAAAAAAAAAATACAGACGCTTTATTCACTTGCCTGCTCACCTCCATCTGTGCACTGGTTATTAACAGGCCATGGACGTGGACCAGGATCTTTTGGGCATGGGGGACCAGTTTCATGGAAGACTATTTTTCCAGAGACCTGGGTGGTGGGGGCCAGGGTAGGGGCACACAGGAAGCGGAACTTAGGCAGTGATGCTGTGTGGCTCAGTTGCTAACAGGCCACAGACTGATACCTTCACCACCCAGGGATTGGGGACCACAGTACTAGAGTATGAATTCACACCTGGATCTGCCAGATTCTTGAGCCAGTGTTTCCACCAAGTTCCCCTGATGATTCATAAAAGATGTTCATTTGGATTAAACAGCAAGCCAAGTGCTGTATTTTGCTGTGTATAATGCACACCTTTTGCCCACATTTTTGCACATTATACATGGGTAGTGCTAAGTCTTTATCTATAAGTGTTCTTATTTCTTTAATTTATGCTTACACTTTAAAAATATAACCCTAGAAAGCAGTAATGATATCTGTATGCAAGGTAATACCCTGGAATATACCAGTTGGTTTTGTTGAGCTCACAACAAACTTGCAATGAAAGCCTTTCTGGCCGACTAAGAGCGATGTATTTCTTTTTGTACTCTTTAGGCTGGAGCTAGCAATCTAGCTGATATTTTTACAAAAATTGTTGGAAATTCCTTTGGAAAATGTCAAAAAGGTTTTCGTACACCGCTGGCTTTTTTTTTTTTTTTTTAAGAGACAGAGTCTCACCTTATTGCCCTTGGTAGAGTACTGTAGTATCACTGCTCACAGCAACCTCCAACTCCTGGGCTTAGGCGATTCTCTTGCTTCAGCCTCCCAAGTAGCTGGGACTACAGGTGCCTGCACAATGCCTGGCTATTTTTCTGTTTTGCAGTTCTGCCAAGGCCGGGTTTGAAACCGCCACCTTCAATATATGAGGCTGGCGCCTACTAGATGAGCCACAGGCACCGCCCTCCCCCAGCTTTTTTTCTTTTTTCTTTTTTTTTTTTTTTGAGACAGAGCCTCAAGCTATTGCCCTGGGTAGAGTGCCGTGGCATCACAGTTCGCAGCAACCTCTAATTCCTGGGCTCAAACGAGTCTCTTGCCTCCACCTCCCAAGTGGCTGGGACTACAGGCGCCTGCCACAATACCCAGCCGTTTTTTGGTTGCAGCCGTCATTGTTTGGCGGCCTGGGCTGGATTCGAACCTGCCAACTCGCTTGTACGTGGCTGGCGCCCTAGCCTGTTGAGCCACAGGCGCCGAGCCCTTTTTTTGTTTTTTTTAAGACAGAGTCTCACTATGTCACCCTCAGTAGAGTGCTGTAACATCACAGCTCACAGCAACCTCAGACTCTTGGGCTTAAGCGATTTTCTTGCCTCAGCGCCCCCAGTAGCTGGGAATGCACAACATTGGCTATTTTTTTTTTTTTTTAGTTGCAGTTGTCGTTGTTTAGCAGGCCTGGGACTGCGTTCAAACTTGCCTGCCTTGGTATATGTGGCTAGCGCCCTATCCACTGAGCTACAGGCCCTGAGTCAAGTACACTGCTGGCTTTATGCTAATGGCTATTAAATATGCTAAAGAGAATGTCAGCAGAGCTGCTGAGAGATACTTTGCACCGTCTCCCACAGAGAGTGTCATCATCAGATTGTGATGGTGACAGGAAGAAAAGCTGCTTCAGATGCCAAAGTAGAAGAAGGTGTTGTGAGGGAAACCTCCAGAGTGGCCAGAGATGGAGCAGGAGGTGAAGACCAGGATTCTGGTGTAGTGTCAAATTGGGATCTCTTTTGATCACATTTTTACAAGAAAAGATAAAAAAATTGTATAAGAAAGAGAATTCTTTCTCAGTGATTTCTCAGGAACATCTAAATTTGAGCATGAAGTTCCAAATAAAACTTGCCCCAAATTTCTAGCAGCCTATGAGAATCAAATTTTGGAATTTTATTCTTAAGTTACCAATCTCTGAAAGACATAACTTTGAGTTGTCCCAAATTGCCAAAATGGATGCGGTCCATTTGATTTGCCATCCCGCACAATTGTGGACATCAAAGGAGTAAAGAATGTGGCTGTTAAAACTAGTGCACATGAGAAAACACATTTTGTTTTTGTTCTTGCCTGTTGTTCAGATGAGACAAAGCTACCACCTATGATCATCTTTGAAAGAAAAATGTTTCCCAAAGAAAAGATTCCAAGTGCAGTTGTCCACATGCATGAAAAAGGATGGATGAATGAAGAAGGCAGGGAAATCTGGTATAACAAAGTCAGGTCACAACAGCCTGAAGGATGGATGTCCCAACTTTGCTTGTTTTTGACCACTTCAAAGCCCATGTTACACAAAGCAATCTCAGTGGATTTGAAAACCCAGCTTTCTGTGATATCTGATGGACCAGCCAGCCAACTGCAACCTCTTGATGTGTCAGTAAACAAGCCCTTTAAGGCCCTAATGAAGAAGAATGGACGTCGTGGATGGAGTCAGGTGGTAATGATTTAAAACTTACAAGCAGAAGCAAGAAAGCATCAATTGCCCAGATTTGTGATTGTGTCTTAAGACTGTGTGGCAGTGTCAAGAAGAAAGTGGTGTCATTTGAAAAGTGACATCACCTGAAGAAGATGAAGTTTACCAGGATAAGGAAGACACCAGTGGTGCAGAAATTGAAGCAGATGATACTTCTCATAATGGCAGTGATGAAGAGCTTATAAATATTATAAATTTGTCACAGGTACATAAAATTTCTTATACCTTGTATCTGTTCTTGTGTTTTGTAATTACTTGTTACATAAAATTTCTTGTGCCACAATATATTTTAAAAAATGCTAAAATTCCTTTATAATACAAAAAACATAATAAACAAATAAAAATATTTACTAAAAAATTAAAATGGCTCGGCGCCTGTGGCTCAACGGGCTAAGGCGCCAGCCACATAGCCCCTGCTGGCGGGTTTAAATCCAGCCCAGGCCCACCAAACAACAATGACAGCTGCAACCAAAAAATGGTCGGGTGTTATGGCGGGTGCCTGTAGTCCCAGCTACTTGGGAGGCGGAGGCAAGAGACTCACTTGAGCCCAGGAATTGGAGGTTGCTGTGAGCTATGATGCCACAGCACTCTACCCAGGGTGACAACTTGAGGCTCTGTCTCAAAAAAAAAAAAAAAAAATTAAAATGAAATGTTTTTCCCTTGAAAGTTTGGGCCCAAAACATGGGTGTGCCTTATAACCAGGAGCACATCATACATGGCCAAACATGGTATAATACGTATTGGTAATGGTTGATTGGAAATTCTAGTCTCAGTTTTGTCCTGCATTCCATTGCCATGTTGATATTTTGAATCATGCTTTCTTTTTCTTTTTTTTGAGACAGTCTCATTATGTTGCATTCGTAGAGCGCTGTGGCATCATAGCTCACAGCAACCTCAACCTCTTGGGTTTAAGAGATTCTCTTGCCACAGCCTCCCAAGTAGCTGGGCCTACAGGCGCCCGCCACAACACCCAGCAGTTTTTTTGTTGCAGTTGTTATTGTTGTTTAGCAGGCCTAGGCTGGGGTCCAACCCACCAACCTTGGTGCATATGGCCAGCACTGTAACCACTGTGCTGAGCTATGCTGCTGAGCCAGGACGTTTTGTATTAACAGGACCTCACAATATGTGGGCATTTGTGACTGGTTTCTTTTGTTTAGCATAATGTTTCCCAGGGTACCCTTGTTGTAGCACATATGGGTATAAAGGCTTATTTTGGGAAATAGAGAAAGGAAAGATTGATAATTGGGAATTCATGTTGGTCAAGATGATAAACGCATAGAATAAAAATTTGAAAATAGAGAGTAAGACATCATTGTATAGAAGTAAATAAAACCAAATCAAACAGGATTGTCAGAAGACAATAATGGAGACATGCACTTTATCGTATGGATCATTAAATGGTGCTAAGTATGGATTTGTTTTTTGTATTTGTGTGGAGATATGGCTAAATAGGTACAAAATGGGGAGCTGGGAGATTAGGTAGGATTCTTACAAATATCTGGGCAACAGAAAGATAGAAATGGTGTGGGATATGGCAATGGACTTGAAAGAAGAGGATAGATTTGTAAGATTAAAACACAAGCTTGTTAAAGCTTGATGTTAGATTGAATAAAGACGAATAAAGCTTGATGTTAGATTGAATAAAGACGAGAAGGAGCAGGCAGTATTCAGAATGGCACTTATGTTTTGGATTGGTGAAATAGTTGGATGGTGATGCATTGACACTTTAAAGAGCGGGCTAGTAGGTTAAGTTCTTGGGAGGAGGCGGCGCCAGCCTATGAGGCGTGCTGAAATGACACTGAAGAGCTAATGAGAAAAAAAAATGCATTCACCAGAACTCCTTACTTTGAGTTGATGTATATGGTTTGGAGGAAAATCTTGATAAGCTACTGTAGATGGAGGTAAGACTCCCTTCTTTTACCTAGGTTTTTGCTTGTATAACATTAGTTTCCTAAATTGTACTCTTTTTTGAAACAGAGTCTCAAGTTGTCACCCTGGGCATAGTGCTGTGGCGTCACAGCTCACAGGAGCCTCCAACTCTTGGGCTTACGGGATTCTCTTGCTTCAGCCTCCCAAATAGCTGGGATTATAGGCTCGCAACAACGCCCAGCTAATTTTTGGTTGTAGTTGTCCTTGTTGTTTGGTGGGCCCAGGCTGGATTCAAACCCGCCAGCTCTGGTGTATGTGACTGATGCTCAAGCCACTTGAGCTACAGGTGCTGAGCCCCTAAATTGTACTCTTAAGAGGCCAAAAGCTTGTTTTACTGAGTGGGCTATGCAAATTTAGAGTTAGAGCTAAATAGCTCAGTAGAGGAGAGACTACCATTAGTGGATTTTCTTTTTTATGTACCTTTCATGGTTTTTACCCTTTTCTTTAAAAAATGCTTACGATTGGGTTGAAGAATATCAAATTACTTATCTGCTATTCCATTTGTCCATTGCTATGTAATAAATTACACCAAAATGTAGTAGTTATTAAAAATAACAATTATTATCTCTTAGGATTTTGGGGATTGACTGGGCTCAGCTAGGTAGTTGTCTCTTAGGGTCTTCATGAAGCTACAGTTAGACAGTGGCTATGACCAGAGTCAGCTTGAGGCTTTTTTTTTTTTTTTTTTTGAGACAGAGCCTCAAGCTGTCACCCTGGATAGAGTACTGTGGCATCACAGCTCACAGCAACCTCCAATTCCTGGACTCAAGCGTGTCCAGTAATTCGGATTCGAACCCGCCAGCTCAGGTGTATGTGGCAGGCGCCTTAGCCTGTTGAGCCACAGGCGCCACGCTGCGGCTTTTTTTTTTTTTTTTTGGCAGTTTTTGGCCAGGGCTAGGTTTGAACCCGCCTACCTCCAGCATATGGGGTTGGCGCCCTACTCCTTTGAGCCACAGGCGCTGCCTGAGGCTTTTTCATTCACATGTGTAGAGGCTCGTGGGCCCGATCACCTACTTGTAGCCTCTCTATGTGGTTTCTGAGAGTTCTCAAAGTGAGTGACCCAAAAAGACCAGGCAGAAACTGACCTTTTATGACCTGGTTTTAGAAGTTTTGTGGTTTCTCTTTAGTTCCTTTGTTAGTTGAGATAGTCGTGAAGGTCTGCCCAGGTTTAGGGAAGGAGACATAGATCTCACCATTCAGTTGGAAGAGTGTCACAGTCAAGTTGAGAAGATCCTGAGGGATGGGAGATACTGTAACAACCATTTTTTTTTTTTTTTAAGAGACAAAGTCTCACTTTATCACCCTTGGTAGAGTGCCGTGGTATCACAGCTCACAGCAACCTCCAACTCCTGGGCTTAGGCTATTCTCTTGCCTCAGTCTCCCGAGTAGCTGGGACTACAGGTGCCCACCACAACCCCTGGCTATTTTTTGTTGCAGTTTGGCCAGGACCAGGTTCGAACCCATCACCCTAGGTATACGGGGCTGGTGCCCTACCCACTGAGCCACAGGCACTGTCCCATTTTTTAAAATCCGGTCTGTCATACCTACATGAGAACCCTCCCTAGACTAAGAGCAGGGCTAACTGAGGAAAGAGGACTTTGAAAGATTGAATGCTACTTTGGGTATTTTAAGTTTGAATTCCTTGTCAGATTTCCTAGTGGAAATGTTGCAGTTGTCATTATTGTTTAGGTGGCGCAGGCGGGGTTTGATCCCTCCAGCTTTGGTGGTGGTGCCCTACCCACTGAGCTACAGGCGCCACCTCCTAGTGGAAATGTTAAGAAGTTTGATTATTGGCTCAGCACCTGTGGCTCAACGGGCTAAGGCGCCAGCCATGTATACCTGAGCTGGTGGGTTCGAATCCAGCCTGGGCCCGCCAAACCACAATGATGGCTGCAACCAAAAAATGGCTGGGCGTTGTGGCGGGCGCCTGTAGTCCCAGCTACTTGGCAGGCGGAGGCAAGAGACTCGCTTGAGACCAGGAATTGGAGGTTGCTGTGATCTGTGATGCCATAGCACTCTATCCAGGGTGACAGCTTGAGGCTCTGTCTCAAAAAAAAAAAAAGAAGTTTGATTACTGAGCCGGGCACCTGTGGTCCCAACTGCTCAAGAGGCTAACACAAGAGGATTGTGTAAGTTTAGGAGTTTGAGTCCAGCCTGGGCAATGTAGTGAGACTTCTATCTCTTAATTAAATTAAAAAGGGAGAAGTTTGGTTACTGGTTAGATATTGAGTTTGTTTTGTGGGAAATAGTATTGATCAGATCCAAAATAGGACACGTTTTTAACTGAGAGTAATATCTAGTTTATGTTCCTAATTTTCTTTTCTTTTTTAAAATCTATGGCCAGGATTTTGGGAATTGTTACTTCATAAATAACTCTTCTCCTATAACATGTCCATGTCCAATCACAAGATTCCTATGAATTGCTTGCATTTTATATATATTTTTTGAGACAGAGCCTCAAGCTGTCACCCTGGATAGAGTGCTGTAGCATCACAGCTCACAGCAACCTCCAATTCCTGGGCTCAAGCGAGTCTCTTGAGCCTCCCAAGTAGCTGGGTCTACAAGCACCCGCCACAACGCCTGACCATCTTTTGGTTGTAGTCGTCATTGTTGTTTGGCGGCCCGGGCTGGATTTGAACCTGCCAGCTCAGGTGTACGTGGCTGGCGCCTTAGCCCACTGAGCCACAGGCGCTGAGCCTTGCATTTTATATTTTAAACATTATCTTTATTCCTGTCATTTTTTCTAATACCTTTATTTAAAAACAAAACCTTTAATTTTTAATTTTGAAAGGTTCATCTTTTTTTTTTTTGAGACAGAGCCTCAAGCTCTCACCTTGGGTAGAGTGCTGTGGCATCATAGCTCACCACACTAATTCCTGGGTTCAAGCGAGTCTCTTCCCTCTGCCTCTCAAGTAGCTGGAACTACAGGTGCCCGCCATAACGCCCGGCCGTTTTTTGGTTGCAGCCATCATTGTTGTTTGGCGGGCCTGGGCTGGATTCAAACCCACCAGCTCAGGTGTACGTGGCTGGCACCTTAGCTTGTTGAGCCACAGGCGCCGAGCTGGAAAGGTGCATCTTGAATTTTCCTCCATATTGTGGTCCCAAATTGGGGACTTACCATTTGTAACTTTGTACAAATTGTTTTACTTGACATTTAAATTATTCCCAATGTGGTCCAGGTGTAGTGGGTCACACCTGTAATCTCAGTACTTTGGGAGGCCAAGGCAGGAGGATCAGTTGAGGCTAGGAGCTTGAGACCAGCCTGCAAAGTAAAAAGACTTCATTGATAAAAAAATTTTAAATATATTTTTTGACAGTATTTTACTTTTTTTTTTTTTTTGAGAGAGTTTCATTTTGTTGCCCTTGATAGAGTGCAGTGGTGTCATAGCTCACAGCAACCTCAAACTCTTGGGCTCAAGCAATTCTGTTGCCTCAGCCTCCCTAGTAGCTGGGACTATAGCCCTCCCCTTCCTCCCGCAATGCCTGGCTATTTTTAGAGCCAGCGTCTCCTGCCTCAGACTGGTCTCAAACCTGTGAGCTCAGGCAATCTCCTCGCCTTGGCCTACCAGAGTGCTAGGATTACAGGCATGTGCCACCACACCGGGCCTATTTTATTTTATTTTTTTATTTTTTGAGACAGAGCCTCAAGCTGGCACCCTGGATAGAGTGCTGTGACATCACAGCTCACAGCAACCTCCAATTCCTGGGCTCAAGCGAGTCTTCTACCTCTGCCTCCCAAGTAGCTGGGACTACAGGTGCCCGCCACAACGCCCAGCCATTTTTTTGGTTGCAGCCATCATTGTTGTTTGGCGGGCCCGGGCTGGATTTGAACCCTCCAACTCAGGTGTATGTGGCTGGCGCCTTAGCCCATTGAACCACAGGGCTTTGATTTTAAAGATTGATTGATTTTAAAGATCAATCTTATCGTTAACAGTTCCACGTATTTTCTGTTTATCTATTTTTTCCCTTATGGTAAATGTTTAGAAAGGCAGTTACTATGTCAAAGTGCCCTGACTTGTGTAATGATATCTTTTCTTAATTATTTAACTCTATTACTTTTTTCTCTCCCAGTACAGAATTTCTCTCCTTTGTTTTTCTTTTGTATTTGATTACTGCCCTTCTTTCCTCCGATATACACATATTCATAAGTACTTATTTTTTAGGAATGGAGAAAGCTTTATTATGAGGTAGATTGCTTGTTGGTAAACGTGGACTTCATGAGCTCTATTTGATTTATTTCTGCCCTGGATTACAGAAAATTAAGACCTAGCCCATGTTCTCAATGAATAATGTACTGATGATGCAAATTCTTTTTATGAGAGTTGCCACTAATAGAGAGATGCATGAAATGAGCATAGAATGACTGTTCTGAAACAGTAGAGAATCAGGAAACACTCCTCAGGTGGAGTTGAGAGTGGTTTGAATTGAACCTCGGGGAAATGTGAGTTAGCTAGGCAAAGAAGAGTGTCAAGAACATAGGCACAGAGATATAGAATGTACAATAATTGCGAAGCACGGTAGAACATGTCACAAGAAATACTGTAGTTTGGTAGGACTGGAGGTTAGGTAAGTGGTTGGGAGTGCAGATTGAAGAGGCAGAGACCTCATTCTGAAGGGGTGTTTATGTCATGCTAAAAGAAACTACTTTTCATTTTGGGGGGAAGGGGAGGAGACCTATTTACTTAGCTAGAAAAACATATAGTATATGTGATGACAATATGAAGTTCTATCTTTGTGACATCCAGAGATTTGTTCATTAAGTAAATTAAAAAGGGGGAAAGGCAGCGCCCGAGCTCACTGGGTAGGGCGTAGGCCACATACACTGAGCCTGGAGGGTTTGAGCCCAGTCTGGGCCAGCTAAGCAACAGTGACAACTGCAACAGAAGAAAAAAAGGTATAGCTGGGCTTTGTGGTAGGTACCTGTAGTCCCAGCTACCTGGGAGGCTGAGGCAAGAGAATTGCTTAAGCCCAAGAGTTTAAGGTTGCTGTGAGCTGTGACGCCATAGCACTCTACCCAGGGTTGACAGCTTGAGAGTCTGTCTCAAAAAATAAATAAATAAATAAATAAAAAGGGAGTTGTTTAAGGATTTTTAAGCAGAGGAATGACAATCTGATTTTCTTTTTAGAAGCTATTTTAGTAAGATTATATGAAGGATGTATTTTGTAGAGAAATGGAGCCAATAACACAATTGTGAACTTCATTGAACCAATATAGGTAAGAAGTGAGGATGGCCTAAAGTAAGGTAGTTATATTAGAAATGGGATGAAGTTAATGAAATTAGAAAGTATTGGTTTGGCTCGGCGCCTGTGGCTCAAGCGACTAACGCGCCAGCCACATAGCTGAGCTGGCGGGTTTGAATCCAGCCTGAGCCTACCAAACAACAATGACGGCTGCAACCAAAAAATAACGAGGCGTTGTGGTGGGCACCTGTGGTCCCAGCTACTTGGGAGGCAGAGGTGAGAGAATAGCTTGAGCCCAGGAGTTGGAGGTTGCTGTGAGCTGTGATGCCACAGCACTCTACCCAGGGTGACAGCTTGAGGCTCTGTCTCAAAACAAACAAAAAAAAAGAAACTATTTATTTGGAATACTTGCCTTGGTAGTGTGCTATATGCAGTACTTAATTAAATGCTTAATTAAGTCATTCCACATATTTTGAATATTTACTGTGCTGGGGCCTTAGAAGAGAAAGATGAATAAAAAGTGTTCCCTGTCTTGTGTGAACTTATGATTTAGTAGTTCAGTTCAACAGTTTTATAAAGAAAAAAAATTAGCTGTAATGTGAAATGAGTTATAGATGTATTATGGAACTATGTGATTAATTATTAATTTCATATTGGAAAGTTACATTTGAGTGAAGTTCAGTGAAATTCTTTTTACTCTGTGTGTATCTTAAACTGTATTTAAAGCATTTTATACTATATTTTTTGTTGTATACATATCCATTCATTAAACTTTTATTCCTCCCAACAGATAATTTTATAATGTCAAAATGTGATAAAAAATTTACTACTGTAAAGTTCCCATTCTGGGTAAAAAGCACTAGATTATTTGTCTCTTACCTGAGAAGCATTTTCTCCCAGTGAGGTGATAGAATTCTTCTTTCACTATCTGTTGCTAATCTGTTTCTCTTTTTTTTTTTTTTTGATTCAGAGTCTTGTTATATTGCTGTCAGTAGAGTGCTGTGATGTCAAAGCTCACAGCAACCTCCAACCTCAAACTGTTGGATTTAAGGGATTCTCTTGCCTCAGCTTCCCAAGTAGCTGGGACTACAGGCACCTGCCATAATGCCCAGCTATTTTTTGGTTGCAGTTGTCATTGTTTAGCTGGCCTGGGCTGGGTTTGAACCCTCCAGCCTTGGTGTATGTGGCTAGGGCCCTACCCACTGAGCTACGGGCGACGCCCTCTGCTTCTCTTTCGAACTCAACTTTCCCTCCTTTGTTTTCCTTAACTACTTCTCAATTTGGTTATTAGGATATTAGCAACTTTAGTCTACTTTTAAGAAAAAATGTAATAATATGTTTTACTGTATGTCTCTTTTAAAAGGTAAGAGTGGAGACTGATGTTTAAATAGGATTGATTGATATCCCCCAACATGCTTTTCTTTCTTCCTTCCCTGAAACCCCCACTGTAATGGTAGGAAGAACCAGAGTGTGAGATAAATGGGTGAGAGATTTCAACAAATGGAAGGGTCTTTAGAACTGAAGAAGCAGTAAGTTATTTGCCTGCAGAGGGAGAGATCTGTTGAGAAACAAGTAGGTATCCCACAGAGCCTTAGAGAGTGTGATGTGTAGACTCCAGGGATCTCTAAAGGCATAAGTGAGCTGTGGTACTGAAAACAGAGATTGGTTGGAAGATGTACAAGAAATGGTAGTTTTACCTGCTCTATCCTGTGTACTCATGTAACTTCTCCTTTCATCCTGAAGGAGTCTAGAGGTTTATTTTCTGAAAAAACTAAAAAGAACAATTTGAATTGAAAGATATTAGGCATATCAGGAGGGTTGAGAGTAGATTGAGGAAATTGTAGTTTGAAGTCACAAATGTAAAGTTGAGACCAGCCACTGTCTTGTGTGATTTTTCCCCAGCCATATCTCAGTAGAAAAACCTATGATGTTTGGGACGGTTCCATAATATTATTTTTATTAGGCTTGGCGCCTGTGGCTCAATGAGCTAAGGCGCCAGCCACGTACACCTGAGCTGGCGGGTTCGAATCCAGCCCCCGGGCCTGCCAAACAACAATGACGGCTGCAACCAAAAAATGGCCGGGCGTTGTGGCGGGCGCCTGTAGTCCCAGCTACTTGGGAGGCGGAGGCAGGAGACTC
>CAUYON010060150.1:0-22175 GCA_963573935.1 Arctocebus calabarensis
CGGGCACCTGTAGTCCCAGCGACTTGGGAGGCAGAGGCAGGAGACTCGCTTGAGCCCAGGAATTGGAGGTTGCTGTGAGCTGTGATGCCATAGCACTCTATCCAGGGTGACAGCTTGAGGTTCTGTCTCAAAAAAAAAAAAAAATCCCTGCATGCAGCAGTGTGTGGGGGGTGGGAGGGAGGTGATGACAGCTCCTGTAAGTCTGTGTCCTTCTGTACAGTAGCCGGCATAAAGTTGAAACATCAACCTCTTGGTCCTGGCGGTGGCAGGGATCCTCTGTTCGTCTCCTGTCTCAACACCTCATTGGAATATATGCAAATTGGTATAATTTGTTATTAATTAGCTTCTTTCTGAATTAATTTCAGCTGATTATTTACCTTGGCACCAACCCAGACGAGAGCTGCTTCGTCCACAACACCACCACCGGCCAGCATCCACCAAGTTTGAAAGCAGAACCACGCACCAGGATGACTACCCCTTAAAGGGCCTTGTGCACACCACGAGCTGTAAGCCTCCGCCGGTGCCAAAGCTCTGCAACATCCCATTGGAGGATCTGACTAACTACAAGATGAGCTACGTGGCCCACCCTATAGAGAAGCGCTTTGTGTATGAGGCAGAGAAGTTCAAGCCCTGTGAAATCCCCTTCGAAAGCCTCACTACTCACAAAGAATGCTTCCGGGGCCTCATGGGGGAGCCTGCCAGGAGTTCGAAACCTCCAGCCAGGCCCTCTGGGATAGATGTACCTTTCTCTAACACCACTGAGTTTCGAGATAAGTACCAAGCTTGGCCAACACCCCAGATCTTCTCCAAAGCTCCCAGCGCGTATGCCCCTCCTGAAGAGAAGATGGATCTTCTGACGACAGTGCAGGCCAATTACACATACCCGAAGGGTGCCCCGGCTCAGTCCTGCCGACCGGTGCTCTCGGTTAAGAAGAGCTGCCGCTTCGAAAGCTCCACCACCACCAAGGATGACTACAAGCCGTGGGCCAACAAGCGCACAGAGCTAGCCAAGCCCGGTCACCAGCTGAACCTTCCCGCGGAGCCCCTGGACTGCCTGACCACCAATCGGGCCCACTATGTGCCCCACCCACCCAGCAATACCAAAAGCTGTAAGCCCCCCTGGTCTGGCCCTCGAGGTAATGTCCCCGTGGAGGGCCAGACCACCTACGCCATCAGCTTTACTCCTAAGGATATAGGCAGGTGCCTAGCTTCGTATCCTGAGCCTCCTGGCTATACCTTTGAGGAAATGGATCCTCTGGGGCACAGGATGTACAGGCCGGTCTCCCAGGCGGGCTCTCGGCAGAGCAGCCATCTTTCCATGGCTGATTTGGAAAACCCCAACCAGAAGGAATTGTCAGTGTCAGCCTGATTTTGAAAAATGGTTATTTAGAATTTGCACAATACTTTTAAAAGCAGATGATTGAGAATTATTCATTGGACAAAAAAAAAGAATTCCCCAAAATGAGAAAAAAATTTCATCACCATTTCCAGGACACTAGAATAAAATGAGAATCATTTGATTCAAGGAAAATGACATTTAATCACTGGCTAATTAAATCTCTCTAACCCTCTCTCTACTGTCCCCCACCTCTTAAGCCCCCTCCCAAGGCCTCTTACTTTGTGCTCATGGAATCAAAGCTGGTCTCTGCGAGGTTTTCTTTGATCCAGATGTATTTTATTAATTTAATCATTATATGAAGTGACATAATGACAAACCCTTGTCAAGTATGAAGTGGCAAAAGAAGAAATTTTGCTTTGGGGGATATTCAGTCTGTAGGCCTGTGTGTTTACCCCATGCACTGTCTGTGTAGAGAGCATGTTTATGCCAAGAGCAGCCTGTAATGCTTGGTACCTTTGGGGAGATTTTATGCTTAGATCCCCATTGCATCCCAACTCTAGTGGGGAGTCTTGGGTCTGGGCTGAAGTCTTGTTTTGGGATCTCTGTGCCAAACCCAGGGCATTCTTCGATCTCTTCACTGCATGACATGTGTGTGTCATAACAAAAGTTTCGAGATACACAAAATCAAGAAATGTAAATCCATGGGGATGGAAACAAA
Organism: Arctocebus calabarensis; assembly: GCA_963573935.1. Taxonomy (NCBI): domain Eukaryota; kingdom Metazoa; phylum Chordata; class Mammalia; order Primates; family Lorisidae; genus Arctocebus; species Arctocebus calabarensis. The sequence goes on from CAUYON010060150.1 coordinate 2,058, forward strand.
GGAGGCCCTCCCAGCGACACTAATGAGCTGAGCAAGTTTGAACTTGCACTGGTGAATCAGAAAGGACACTCTCGAGTATAGTTTTTCGAACTAAAATAATGGACCGTAACACTGTCTCAAAATGTTGGTAGTGACCCATGTAGTGCTGTCTGATGGGGTGGATCTCTTTAGTCATAGACGATGAAGGGGAAAGAAGAGGTTCTATGGTGATTGGACCTGCTAGGCCTCTCCCTACCCCTAAACCAGTACAGGTTCCAGTTCCATGGGAAGGTGGGAGAAAGGCAACCAGACAACGGCAGCTGGTTCCTGATCTTTGAGAAGCAGCTGTGGGTTCTTTGAAATGCTTGTGACACAGGAAAATGGACCCCCAAACTGGCATCTGGCCTGAAGGCCAAGAGTATTCTTGTCTTCCTGCAGAAAAAAATTCAAGCACAAACCGTTAGTTGGCAATAAAAGCAAGGTTCGTTAAACAACAAGCAAAGAGCAAGTAGGCAACCCCAGAGGCACAGTGGCTGTGTGCATTGCTCTAAGTTTGGCTTGATCATAGGCTAAATAAGGGGAGGAATATTCATGGTTTTTGAGGGAAAGAGTGGAAAATGGTTCTCTGGGAAAAGATTGGCAATTTCTAGGAATTTGGGGGTTCCTTCTCTTTTCATACCATCTAGGGTTTGTTATGGTGATTGTAAACTGTCCTAGTGCCAGCAGGGGTTTTGTAGTATGCTCAGATATCATAGGCAGGGAATGACAAGTGACAGGGTAGTGCAGAGGTTGTTTATGTCACCATCTTGGCTCTTACTGGTTTTAACCAGTTTCTTTACTGTATCCTGTTTTCCTGTTTTTGTCAGAGACGGTGGTTTGGGTCTTAAAACTTTTTAATGACTTGGACCTGCTACTTCCCCATTTTGCTCAGAGCCTGGAAGAAATTGTCCCACACTGGGCTGGTTTCTGGGAAGGCTGGGCCTACTTGTCCTAAAATGACAGGTGTCATCATGTCTGTAACAAAGTGCGACACAGAAATGAGCCAGGTTCTACCCTGGAGGTTACTCTTTGGGGCCTCAGATTTTACCGAGTTTGATTCTAAGGCCAAGTAATTTGAATTTTTTTTTTTTTTTTTTTGAGACAGAGTCTTGCTCTGTTGCCCATATTAGAGCAGTGGTATCATCATAATTCATCATAGCCTCAGCCTCTTGAATAGCTGAGACTATAGATATGTGCTACCATGCCGGGCTAATTTTTACAATTTTTTGTAGAGCCAGAGTCTGTCCATGTTGCCCAGGCCAGTTTCAAACTCCTGGCCTCAAGAAATCTCTCCACCTCCGCCTTATCTGGCCTGAAGACTTTTGTTTTAATTAGATGGAATTGAGGAAGAATTTTGTTCAAGAGGACCCCACAAGAGTTTTTCCTAATTGGGCAAAATCAAAGAAAGACTTTGTGTTAGGGTAATATGGGCTCATAGATCTATGTTGAGGGTCACACAGAGAGGTGCAGACTGAAGCCTGGGATGTGCATCTCTTTTGAGTGCATAGAACTCCAAAATATACTTTATGCCTCAAGAACTTGAGAACAATGTAGAGATTCTAAGTTAAGTCTAGAGACTTTCATTCTTCTCTTCTAGGGCTCAGTCTTCCCAGACCTCTCACCCACCTGGCCCAGGCCTCGTAGGTCCCCATACCTTGAATCCTCACCACGAGCTTAGTATGTTTCTCTGGGGTGGGATCTGCATGATTCAGTCCTTTCATCAGTGATTTGGGGTCTCAATGCGCTTGTGGGGTAAAGCAGCTCACAGTGAAAACTTACCACAGACCTGGCCACAGGCCACATGTAAATAGCTTGTTCATGGCTCACAGTTAATGTAGGTGAAGATGGGGGTGATGCTGAGTTCTGACGGGCTGAATCTACTTCAGATTTCATCTGTAAGTCTTTACACTCATGCAAGGGAGGATAACTGCTCATGTTTATTACCTTACATATTTTACAAAGTGAAATATTTGTTAAATTACTCATTGGCTGTTTTGAGTTGGGGTTGCTAATTTGCTCCTTGGAAATCTGCTTTAAGAAGGTGACTTGTCTATGAGGAAGAAAGAGGAGCTGAGCAGACGGGCAGTGGTTCCCTCCTCTGCTCTGGTCCATCTGTGCAGTGGGCTTCCGTAGTGAGTTTGCTGGGAAAAGGCTCTGCTGTTCAAGCATGTGCACATGTACCCATGCACACTGCCCTGAAAGGATAGGTCTGTTGTTCACGATGCCCCTGTTTATAGCACCATCTGCCACCCTGCCCTCCGTAGTGCCTGACATTTCAAATCTTGAGCCCCTCCGGGTTGGACCATACAGACCTGCTCCTGGAAGCCCCAGCTCTCTGTGGCTTAGCACGCTAGGTTGAGGCTTCCTTATGTCCACTTGCCAGTTATTACTCTCCCATCTACCTCCTGTCCTCTTCAGATTTCTTGAAATCCCTTGTCCCTCAAGACCTTCCTCCCATTTTCTTCATTATGGCATTTTATAATTTCATTTCTTATAGCTTGATGTGTGTGAGGGTGGGAAGGGGGTAAGCATGGGCCCTGGCCTGGAGCAGGTGAAAGGCGTGAAGCCCTACTGGGGTTTCATTAGTCTCAGCTGTGGAGCATACCTGGCGGGTGATTTTTGTCTCCTGATTGGGTAGAAGAGCAAACGTGGGATACAGTAAGAACCAGGTCGGCTGGTGTGTGGGTCACTTGGTTCTGAACCCCAGACCTTCCTGAGGCTATACAGCCAACATCAGTCAGTGCTCTGACACCTCCATCCTCTGTCTCACCAGTTGTCCTCCCTACCTCTCTCACGACCCAGGTCTGATATGGGTGTGTCAGTCCTGTGCTGTAGGTGGACAAGCAAGCTCTCCCTGCCCTGTCTTAGGTCTTGCTTTCATGTGATGACCTCTGAATACCTTTTCACGACAGTCTCACTGCTCTCACATTAAAGTACAAGGACGTAGATGTGAATATGCACCCCCCCCAACCCCTGCCACTTCTGCTTTTAAAGCTAAACCACCCCAGGGCAAGGAGGTCTGCCCCCCAAAAAAGCTTTCCAAAGTGAGTCTTCCTGAAGATAAACTGAGGGATCTGTTTCCTCTAAAAGCACTTTTTAGCTCTGCAGTTGTCAAGAGGAAGGAGGTGGAGCAGGTGGGCGTGCGCAGTCCTAATTGCCGATTAATGGCCCCGTGGCTCCTTGGGCCTGCCCTGCCTTCACCCAGGCCCACATCTGGTCAGCAGGCCTCGAATGGGAAGACAGAGGCCCTTCTGAGCACGAATGCTGGGGAGGGGTGGCCAGGGGTGTTTTCTTTGGCAGAGCTGGCTCAGAGTTGCACATGGCTGTCTGAGCAGGTGCTTGGCTCCTCCCCACTTTTGGGGTGCAGTGGGAGCTCAGGAGCTTGTGAACCTTCCAGAACATGTGCTTTGGAGTCTGGAAAAAGCATCAGGGCAATGACTCGTCTTTAAGCTATACTATTGGGCCACAGGTGTCCCCAGTTCTTGCCTCTGAATCTTTAGATTACTGACATGAAAAATCCTGATGCATTTTCCTTGTCAAGCCTCTAAGTGTGGCTGCAAATCTAGCTTGATGCTAACCAAAAAGACGCAGGAGTTTCTACTGTGACTGAATTTTACACTTATTTTCATGGGTCTTACTGTCCAGACCAGCCTGTCTGCTCGCCTGTGTCCCTGCCTACCTGCTTAGGACTAAGCCTGTACATTCAGTGACAAGAAGGGAGTTTGGTTACCTCCCTGTTGTCCCAAATCCCCATCTGTTTTATTATAGAATGATAAAGCAGGGAGCCCACAAAAACCCTTTAAACAGACAAACAGCTTCTTGAGAGTTAAAGGCAGGCGAAATGCCTGAAAAATGACTGAAATTTGACTTCTGTGCCAATGGATGACTTATAAACTAAGAAATGGAATTTTTGGACTATAGATTTTCCTGGGCTTACCAAAAAAAAAAAAAGACCTTTCCATTTTAAAGCTCCTAAGAAGAGTTCAGTGCTTACTATGCATTGGAGTGGCTCTTTTCTTGGCTAAGTATTGTAACAATTCCCATAGTTGAAGGTCAGTTATTTAGAAACGTTAGCTGTCCAAAACCAAAGCAAAAGCCTGGAAATAAGCAGCCTTCAGGTTGCCAGAATCATTGACATGGATTTCACGTACAGAAACCCAGGGACGTCACTCAGTAGTCCCTCCGACTCTGACTTGCTGTCTTAGCACATGATGCCCATACTCTTTTTATTTTTAAACACGCAGTTCTAGTGAGTTTCTTTTATTTATTTTACCAACCCTCAGAAGAGCACAAGTGGCTGCTGCTAGGGGTAGACGTTTAGAACAAAGCAGAGTAGAGTGACAGCTGATAGGCTTGGCAGTTAGAATAGAGGCCAAAAGTATTTTAAAATGCAGAACTCAAAAGTGTAACAATTTGGGAATTATGACCTTGGTATAATAAAAAAAAAGACTATATATACACATGTTTTATTAAGTCTGGAAAAATATGCCATAGTTTGTGCTTATGACCCCAATTTAGTAAAAAGAATAAAAAATCATATACATACATTTTTAAAGTCTGGAAAAAAGTATCAACAATGTTGGATAAATGAATTCCCGTTTGTCTCATTTATCCTGAATAATAAGGGAATGGGGATTTGCAGTATTTTAATATTAGGTTAGCCCATAGGTAATACGTATTACCCTTTCCCAAGGTGTTTTCTATGGAATACGAGTTCTATGATGTGATCTTTGAAAAAAAAGTTCATTGGATATAAGTTTGGGAAATGCTGCCTATTATATCTCCCTGTTGGAGATTCATAATGCATATTAATATTTTGAAGGCTCCGTGAAGCCCTGTAGTAAAGAAGACATGTTTAACTTTGTGTAACCCAGTGTATGAATCAGCATTCTTGCAATTTCAAGTGCTTGAGGGAAAAAATTTATTGATTCAGGCATGTCCGTTGGCTGTAGACAATGTTGGAGCTAGGGGCTCCAGTGATGTGATGAGGTCTTGATCTTCATCTTTTGGCTTTATTTTCTTCTGACTTGCCTTCTTCGGCAGGCCTTATAATATACTTTTAGCTAGCAATCTGCATAGGGAGAAAAGGGCATCTCCTTCCCAGTGGTTCCAGTAAAAATCCCTGAATTGAGGCTTATCTGGCTTGAGTTCCATGCTGATCATCACAGTTCTAAAGAATACTAATAGTCCGGGTGTGAATTGGGATCCACCCCTGGGCTGAGCAGTGTGTATCTGTGGGGTCATCCTCATGTGAACTATATGGACGGCAGGAAGGTTGTGGGTGAGGTGGCTCCCCAAAGGAAAATTGAGGTATAGTTTCCAGGGAAAGAAGGGATGAATACTGAATAGGAATAAACAGCATTTTTCAACTCTGAAAATAGAGCCCTTTTATTGTGTCAGACCTGTTGGAACACACATGGAGAAATATTGCCAAGTACACATAATAAATTTTTTCAAACAAAGTTAGAATACAATATAATATACATGCCATGCAAACATGTAGCTCAACCTTTATTTGATGATTCAGAAATCTCATTGGATCTCAGTGCCTCAAGGTCAGCTTTGGGTGCTAAAATGTCCTGGTCATCGATTATTTACATGATTTGGCTTTTGATACATAGGAGGTTATGGTACAGCCAAAGGGCAGGACACAGTGCCTGGGAAAGTTCATTTATGGTGCTCAGTGGACTCACAAACATCTCCTGTACAAAGCCCTTTAGAGTTCTGAATGCACCAGCTCATGCTATGTTATTTAATCTGTACAATCCCTTTCTGTTACTGTCACCCCCTGCCTGTCCAGGCAGGCAATTGAGGCTCAGAGAGATTAAGCAATTTAACAAATTTCTCATAGTTGCCCAGGGGATTAGAAGACATGCTTGTAAAACAAATAGTAAAGAATGTTTTTTTTTTTAAATTTTTTGGAATTCATTGAGGGTACAAAGAATTAGATTCCATTGATTGCATTTGTTGGGTAAAGTCTCTTATACTTGTGTCCCATCCCTGAGAGGTGTGACATACACCACGAGCCCCCAACCCCCTCCCTCCTTCCCTCTCCCCACTTGCTCATTCCTCTATACTCCCCCTTGTATTAGCTCATCTACTACCTTCATACTAGAATTGAGTACAATGGATTCTTGCTTCTTCATTCTTGATGCTTTACCAAGAAGAATGTGTTCTTCTTCCATCCAGGTTAATACAAAAGATGCAAAGTCTCCATCTTTTTTAGTGGCTGAATAGTAGTCCATGGTATACACATACTACAGCTTATCAATTCATTCCTTGGTTGGTGGGCATTTAGGTTGTTTCCACATTTTGGTGATTGTAAATTGAGCTGTGATAATCAGTCTAGTGCAGTGACCTTATGATAAAAAGATTCTTTTCTTCTGGGTAGATGCCCAGTAATGGGATTGCAGGATCAAATGGGAAGTCTATTTGAGTTCTTTGAAGATTCTCCATACTTCCTTCCAAAAAAGGCTGTATTAGTTTGCAATCCCACCAGCAGTGTACAAGTGCAGGGTCCCACCCCAGGGGCAGGGGGATCTGGTGGTGACTGACTGAAGAAATGTAAAGTTAGAAAGTATGAGAAAGAATGAGACAAAACACTAAGAATAGAATTTTCAAAGGTGGAAATACAGGGGACCACAACCCTTTTGTGGGGTTCTGGAGAGTGACCCTGATTGTCAGTTCCATTCAGCTTTTATTGAAGACTATTTGCTCATTAGCCCAGAGGGTAAGCTGAGGAAGGGAACAAAGACACCAGCAGGTTCTCTAAGCAAGCATATCAGCTCGTATTGTTTCTATAATCATTAAACTTAAGGATCTGAGCAGTCTTGAGAAATCTGGTATCTGAGCCTTACGTGGGAGGAGTCTCCTGTCTGTGGTCACACATGCAGATTCTTAGGTGGGTATTAATCCCACTAGTTCACTATGGAGTAAAAACGCCACTGGTGTCAATCTCCTCTGAAGAATCAGTGGGGGAGAAGAATTTTTCTCTAATCACCACCACAGAGGGTCTTCCTCTGTGATAAGGGAGATAAGCCCTCCTACCCATATATTTCATATAATTACCTGAGCTATTCCCTTGATCTCTGCCCCAACCAAATACATATCTCCACAATGGGTATTTGCTTTGACTGTTTACTGGACAGGAAATGGCCTAGTTAATGTATCTTGCCACAGCATCTTCTGTCACCATTATTTTCTTCACAGTGTTCACAGACTCAGTAGGGATGTTTGTAAGCTATATGCATCTACAGGCCAGGCTTCCAGGAAAAGCAGGAAACTTGCTCAATAAGAAATTTAGCAGTGGCTGGTTTAAAGGTAAATTAGCTGACTTTTCTTTGTTCTGCTTCACTCAGCTTGCTTTTTTATTTTCCTCTTTTTCTAGGGGTGTCTTCCCTTGCCAAGAAATGGGGTCTTAGGTCCCCATTCTGTCTGCAGTTCCCTTCTCTCCACACCCGTGCCAGCATCTGTAGCTTTGAGACTTTGTTACTTGGGCCATTCTCACTGGGGTTAGGTGATATCTCAGGGTAGTTTTGATTTGCATTTCTCTGATGATTAGGGACGATGAGCATTTTTTTCATATGTTGGTTAGTCATTCATCTGTCTTCTTTAGGGAATGTTTCAGTCATCTCTCTTGCCCAGTGATATATGGGATTGTTGAGTCTCTTTTTGTTGATTAATTTGAATTCTCTGTAGATTTTAATTATTAATTGTTTGTCAGATTCATAGCATGCAAATATCTTTTCCCATTCTGAAGGTTGTCTGTTTGCTTTGGTTATTTCTTTAGCTGAACAGAAGCTTTTCAGTTTAATTAAGTCCTAATTGTTTATTTTTGTTGTTGTTACAACTGCCATGGAAGTCTTCATAAAGTCTTTCCCCAGGCCAATGTCTTCAAGTGTTTCCCCCACACTTTCTTCAAGGATTTTTATTGTTTCATGCCTCAGATTTAAATCTTTTATCTATCTTGAATCAATTTTTGTAAGTAGTAAGAGGTGTGGGTCCAGTTTCAATCCTTTACATGTGGTTATCCAGTTTTTCCAGCACCATTTATTGACTAGAGATTCTTTTCCCCACCTTTGTTTGCTTTATCAAAGATCAAATGGCAACTAGATACTGGTTTCATCTCTTTGCTTCTTTTCTGTTCCATATGTATATGTCTTCATTTTTGTGCCAATACTATGCCATTTTGATCTTTATGGCTTTGTCATATAGCCAAAAGTCTGGAAGGATGATACCCCTGGTTTGTTTTTATTACTAAGAATTGCCTTGGTGATATGGGGTTTCTTCTGATTCCATATAAAGCAAAGAATTATTTTTTCCCAATCTTGAAAGTGTGATTATGGCATTTTAATGGGGATTGTGTTAAATCTGTAGATTGCTTTGGATAGTATAGACATTTTCATGATGTAGATTCATGAGCATGATATGTTCTTCCATTTGTTAATATCTTCTGCTATTTCCTTTCTTAGGGTTTCATAGTTTTCTTTGTAGCGGTCTTTCAACTCTTTTGTTATGTATATTCCTAGGTGTTTCATTTATTTTGAAGCCACTGTGAAGGAAATTGTGTTCTTGATTAGCTTCTCATCTTGGCTGTTGCTGGCATATACAAAGGCTACTGATTTCTGGACAATGATTTTATATCCTGAAACATTACTGTATTTTTTGATCACTTCCAGGAATCTTGTGTTTGAGTCTTTGGGGTTCTCTAAGTTTATATCTTTGGCAAAGAGTGAGAGTTTGACCTCTTCTGCCCCCATTTGGATTCCCTTTGCTTCCTTTTCTTGCCTGATTGCATTGGCTAAAACTTCCAGCACTATGTTGAAAAGTAGTGGTGATAGAGGACAGCTTTGTCTGGTTCCAGTTCTAAATGGAAAAGCTTTCAGCTTTATTCCATTCAGAATAATATTATCTGAGGGTTTGTCATAGATGGCTTCAGTCAGATTAAGAAACATGCCACCTATACCTAAATTCTGAAGTGTTCTGATTAGAAAAGGATGCTGAATTTTACTGAATGCTGTTTCTGCATCTATTGAGAGGATAGATCTCATATCTCATAGATGCCTATGGTCTTTGTCTTTGCTTCTGTTGATATGGTGAATTATGTTTATGGACCTGCATATGTATAATCAAACTTGCATGCCTGAGATGAAACCTACTTGATCATGATGATTTATTTATTTATTTATTAAATCATAGCTGTGTACATTAATGCAGTCATGGGGTACAATGTGCTGGTGTCATATACAATCTGAAACAGTTCATCAAACTGGTTAACATACCCTTAATGGCATTTACTTATTGTGTTAAGACATTTATATTCTAAATTTAGTAAATTTCATGTGTACCCTTCTAAGATGTACTGTCGACATACGAATCGATTAATAAAATGTGGTATATGTACACCATGGAATATTACGCAGCCTTAAAGAAAGATTGAGACTTTACCTCTTTCATGTTTACATGGATGGAGCTGGAACATAGTCTTCTTAGCAAAGTATCTCAGGAATGGATGAATTATTTTTTTAATGTGTAGCTGTATTCTGTTGTCTAGTATTTTATTGAGAATTTTTGCATCTATATGCATTAATGAATTGGTCTCAATTTCTCCTTTTTATTTAGGTCTTTTCCTGGTTTTGGTATCAGGGTGATGTTTGCTTTTTAGGACGTGTTGGGGGAAGATTCCTTCCTTTTCAGTTTTTTGGAATAATTTCTGAAGTATGGGTATAATCTCTTCTTTAAAGGTTTGATAGAATTCTAGTGTGAAGCCATCTGGACCAGGGCCATTTTTTGCTGGGAGTTTTTTTTTTTTTTTTTTTTTTTTTGGAGACAGAGCCTCAAGCAGTTGCTCAGGGTAAAGTGCTGTGGCTTCACAGCTCAGAGCAACCTCCAACTCCTGGGCTCAAGCAAGTCTTCCGCCCTGCCTCCCAAGTAGCTGGGACCACAGGTGCCCACCACAACACCAGCTAATTTTTGGTTGCAGTTGTCATTGTTGTTTGGTGGGCCTGGGCTGGATTCAAACCCACCAGCTCAGTTGTATGTGGCTGGTGCCTTAGTTGCTTGAGCCACAGGTGCTGAGCCTGCTGGGAGATGTTTTTATTGTTTCTTTGATTTTAGTTCTTGAAATTGGTATGTTCACGAGATGTTTCTTCTTGATTAAATCGAGGGAGAGCCTTGTTTAAGTCTTCCAGGTGTTGATCCATTTCCTCCACATTGTCAAATTTCTGGGCATGGAGTTACTTGCAGTTCTCAGAGATGATCTCTTATATCTGTGTGAAATCCATTGTTATTTCCCTCTTATCATTTCTGATTGAGGTTATTAGAGATTTGGCTTTTCTGTTTTTAGTTAATCTGGTCAAATTTGTTTGATTTTATTTATTTCTTTTAAAAACCAACTTTTGTTTCATTAATTTTTTGAATGATTCTTTTGCTTTCAATTTCACTAATCTCTGATTTAATTTTGGTAATTCTTTTTCTTCTGTTGGGTTTGGGATTAGATTGTTCTTTTTCCATTTCCATGAGGTGATTCATGAGTTTGTTGATGTGCTCTCTTTCTGTTTTTCAAATGTAGGCATATAATGTGTTAAATTTCCCTCTTAAGACTGCCTTTGCTATCTCCCACAGGTTTTGGTAACTTGTGTCTTTATTGTTGTTATGTTTGAGAAATTTAATGATTTCCTCTTTTATCTCTTCCTGAACCCAACTATCATTAATCATAGGGTTGTTTAATTTCCAAGTCTTTGTGTGGGGATGAATGTTTTTATTGTAGTTGAGTTCCACCTATATTGCCTTGTGGTCCGAGATGATACAAGGTATAATTTCTATTCTTTTAATTTTGCTGATGTTTGATTTGTATCCTAGGATGTGGCCAATTTTAGAGTATGTACTATGGGCTGACAAGAAAAAATGTGTATTCCTTAGCTTTGGGATAGTGTGTTCTATATAAGTCTATTAATCCCATTTGTTCTAGGGTCACATTTACGTCCTTTGTATCATTATTTAGTTTCTGTTTAGAGGATCTGTCCAGTTCTGTCAGAGGGATGTTAAAGTCCCCAACTATTATGGTGTTATGGGATATCATATTTTGTAAATCTGGGAGCATTTAAGTTGAGTGTATAAATACTTAAAATTGAAATTTTTTCTTGTTGAATTCTTCCTTTGACTAGTACAAAGTGTCCATCTTTGTCTTAACTTTAGTTGCGTTTAATCCTCTTGTATCTGAAAATAAGATTGCAACTCCTCCTTCTGATTTCCATTTGCTTGTTTTCCATTCCTTAACCCTGAGTCTTGATTTGTCCTTCAAGGCTAGGTGTGTCCCCTGGAGGCAGCATATGGATGGCTTGTGCTTTTTTTATTCAGTCAGCCAGCCTGTGCCTCTTCAGTGGTGAATTCAGTCCATTGACATTTATTGAAATGATAAATGTGGTGGAGTTCTATTTGCCTTCTTTTGTGAAAGTCTACTGTATAGTTTTATCCTTTGCATCATTCTGGAAGCTAAGTTTTGACCTTGAGCTTCTGGTTGTTTACTTTGCTGGTGGTCCATTGTGGTGGTCAGTGTTGAGAATAGGCCTAAGTATTTCCTATAGAGCTGGTCTTGTTGTGGCGAATTTCCTCAGTGCTTGTATATCCACAAAAGATTTAATTTCTCCATCAATTTTGAAGCTTAGTTTAGCAGGTACAGAATTCTGGGCTAAAAGTAGTTTTGTTTAAGAATGTTGAACGTGGGGGCAAGCCTATCAGGGTGACCACAGATTTCTCTAATAAAACTTTTCAAGCTGGCTCGGCGCTTGTGGCTCAACAGGCTAAGGCACCAGCCACGTACACCTGAGCTTGTGGGTTCGAATCCAGCCCGGGCCTGCCAAACAACAATGATGGCTGCAACCAAAAAATGGCCAGGTGTTGTGGTGGGCACCTATAGTCCCAGCTACTTGGGAGGTGGAGGCAAGAGACTCACTTGAGCCCAGGAATTGGAGGTTGCTGTCAGCTGGGATGCCATGGCACCCGATCCAGGGTGACAGCTTAAGGCTCTGTCTCAAAAAAAAAAAAAAAAAAAGAAACTTTTCAAGCCAGAAGACAATGGTCATCTGTCTTTAACCTACTTAAACAGAACAATTTCTAGCACAGAATTCTATACCCCACCAAGCTAAGTTTTAAAATTGATGGAGAAATCAAATCTTTTATTGATATGCAAACATTGAGGAAGTTTGTCACAACAAGACCAGTTTTACAGGAGATTTTTCAACCTGTCCTACATACTGACCATCACAATGGAACTTCAGCAAAGTAAAAACTCAGAATATATAGGACATAACATAGTTTCCCCAACGATGCAAAAGACAAAACTAACCAATGAACTTTCACAAAATAAGATGAATAGAATGCTACCACACTTATCAATTATCTCAATAAATGTCAATGGCTTGAATTCCCCACAGAAGAGGCATAGATTGGCTGATTGGATTAAGAAACACAAGCCATCTATTTGCTGTCTATAGGAAACACACCTCACATCAGAAGACAAATTAAAACTCAGAATTAAGGGTTGGAAGTCAATTTTTCAGGCAAACAGAATGCAGAAAAAAACAGGGGTTGCAATCTGATTCTCAGATACATGTGGATTTTAAGCAACTAAAGTTAAAAAAGATAATGATGGTGACTTCATATTGGTTAAGGGAAAAATACAACAAGAAGACATATTATGCACCCAATTTAAATGCGCCCAGATTCTTGAAACAGACCTTGCTTAGTCTGAATAATACAATATCCTATAACACCATAACAATGGGGAACTTTAACACCCCTCTCTCAGAGCTGGACAGATCCTCTAAATAGAAATTAAATAAAGATATTAGAGATTTAAATGAGACTTTAGAACAACTGTGCTTGATAGATGTATATAGGATGCTCCATCCCAGAGACATAGAATATACATTCTTCTCATCATCCCATGGAACATTCTCCAAAATTGATCATAACCTAGGACACAAAACAAACCTCAGCAGGATCAAAAGAATTAAAATTCTACCTTTAATCTTTTCAGACCACAAGGCACTAAAAGTGGAACTCAACTCCAACAAAAATGCTCGACCTCACACAAAGGCATGGAAGTTAAACAACCTTATGCTGAATGACAGTTGGGTGCAGGAAGAAATAAAAAAGGAAATCATTAACTTCCTTGAGTATAACAACAATGAAGACACAAACTACTAAAACCTGATACAGCAAAAGCAGTCCTCAGAGGAAAATTTATCACTTTAGAAGCCTACATGCAAAAAACAGAAAGAGAGCATATCAACAAACTCACAAGCCATCTGATGGAATTGGAAAAAAGAAAAACAATCTAAGCCTAAACCCAGCAGAAGAAAAGAAATATCCAAAATTAAATCAGAAATCAATGAAATTGAAAACAAAAGAATCATTCAGAAAATTAATGAAACAAGGAGTTGGTTTTTCGAAAAAATAAATAAAGTAGAGAAGCCTTTGGCCAGACTAACTAGAAATAAAAAAGGTAAAATCTCTAGTAACCTCAATCAGAAATTAAAAAGAGGAAATAACAACTGATGCCATAGAAATACAAGAGATTATCTCGGAATACTACCAGAAACTTTATGCCCAGAAATTTGACAATGTGAAGGAAATGGATCAATATTTGGAATCACACCTTCTCCCTAGAGTTAGCCCAGATGAAAAAGATCTCCTGAACAGACCAATTTCAAGCACTGAGATCAAAGAAACAATAAAAAATCTCCTAACAAAAAAATGCCATGGTCCAGATGGCTTCACACCAGAATTCTATCAAACTTTCAAAGAAGAGCTTATTCCTATACTACAGAAATTATTCCAAAAAGTTGAGGAGGAAGAAATCCTCCCCAATACATTCTATGAAGCAAATGTCAACCTGATACTAAAACCAGGTAAAGACCCAACTAAAAAGGAGAATTTCAGACCAATTTTACTAATGAATATTGATGCAAATATTCTCAACAAAACCTTGGCCAATAGACTACAGTTTATCATCAAAAAAGTCATACATCATGATCAAGTAGGTTTCATCCCAGGGATGAAAGTTTGGCTTAATATTTGAAAATCCATAAACATTATTCACTGTATCAACAGAAGCAAAATGAAGGACTATATGATCCTCCCAATAGATGCAGAAAAAGCATTCAATAAAATCCAGCATCCTTTTCTAATTAGAATACTGAGGAGTATAGGTATAGGTGGCACATTTCTTAAACGTATCCAAGCTATCTATGACAAACCCACAGCTAATATTTTATTGAATGGAGTAAAACTAAAAGCTTTTCCTCTTAGAACTGGAACCAGACAATAGTGTCCTCTGTCATTATTGCTATTCAACATAGTGCTGGAAGTTCTAGCCAATACAATTAGACAAGACATGAAAATAAAGGGCATCCAGATGGATGTAGAGGAGGTCAAACTCTCCTTTTTTGCTGATATGATTTTATACTTAGAGAACCCCAAAGACTCAACTATAAGACTCTTGGAAGTCATCTAGAAATCCAGTAATGTCTCAGGATATAAAATCAATGTCCACAAGTCAGTTGCCTTTGTATATGCCAACAACAGTCAAGATGAGAGGTTAATTAAGGTCGTAACTCCCTTCACCATAGCCCCAAAGAAAACGAAATACTTAGGAATATACCTAACAAAAGAAGTGAAAGACTTCTATAAAGAAAATTATGAAACCCTAAGAAAGGAAATAGCAGAGGACTTTAACAAATGGAAGAACATACCATGCTCATGGCTGGGAAGAATCAACATTGTTAAAAAGTCTATACTTCCCAGAGTAATTTACCAATTCAATGCCATCCCTATTAAAATCCCATTTTAAATGAGGCTATTGAATCCTCATTTATAAGTGAAATATGTTTGTAATTTCCCTTTATAATAATATATTTTCTCCAATTTTAATATCAGGTGTATCTAGATCCAGTAGAATGATTTTGAAATATTTCTTCTTTTTCTATTGTCTATAAGATTTGGCATGATCTGTTTTTTGAAACTCTTATTTATGTAATATTCGTTGTCTATTTTTTGAGATGTTGGAAAAAAAATAAGCTAACTGATGACTTCATGCTGAGCCTTAGAGTCTAAGAATTCTGTAATAGACATACTCTTATTTGAAAATGTGAATGTTACTTTTATGGCATCATTATTATTAATATTGCTTAATATTTTGATGCAGTTATCATGTTTTCTTTTTCTGAATGTATTTATCTTCATTCATTCTTTATGTGGTTTTTGTTTCTAGTCCTTATCTTAAACATTGTTATTGTTATTAAATTTTAAGCTTTTTTAATTATGTTAAGGCAAAAAGTGGAAACCTAATAAACACATGTATATGTAAAAGAAAAAAAAGGAATGTTGAGGGTGGATGACCGTGCTCTTCACCTCTTCTGACTTGGAAGGTTTCAGTGGAAAAGTCTGCCAAAATCCTAATGGCTCTGCCTCTGTAGATCAGTTGGTGCTTTACTCTTGGCTGCTTGCAGGATTTTTTCCTTCATCTTGACTTTGGACATGTTCATTACAATATGTTTTGGAGAGGCTCTGTTTCAGTTGAGATGACTCGGGGTTTGATATCCATCAGAAATGAGAATGTTGGGAAGTTATCCTTTATGGTGGTCTTTGGGACAATCTTCCTCTTCAGGAATCCCTATTATTGATATATTTTATTTTTATTTCTTCATTTTTTTTGAGACAGAGCCTCAAGCTGTTACCCTGGGTAGAGTGCTGTGGCTTCACAGCTCACAGCAACCTCCAACTCCTGGGCTCAAGTGAGTCTCCTGCCTCTGCCTCTCAAGTAGCTGGGACTGCAGGCACCCACCACAATCCCTGGCTATTTTTTGGTTGCAGCTGTCATTGTTGTTTGGTGGGCCTGGGCTGGATTTGAACCCGCCAGCTCAGGTATATGTGACTGGTGCCTTAGCTGCTTGAGGCACAGGCACTGAGCAAATTCATATATTTGAATGCTTCATGAAGTCTCATAGTTCTCTAAGCACCTGTTCTGCTTCCTCTTTCTTCTTTTCTGCCTCTTTAGCTACCTGGGTTAACTGGAAAACTTTATCCTCTAGCTATGAGATTCTTCTCCATGGTCTAACCTATTTTTGATATTTTCTTTTTTAAATTTTTATTAAATTATAATTGTGTACATTAGTGCAATCATGGGGCACAATGTGCTGACTTCATATACAATCTGAAATATTTTCATCAAACTGTTTAACATAGCCTTCATGGCATTTTCTTAATCACTGTATGAAGGCATTTATATTCTGCATTTAGTAAGTTTCACCTGTACCCTTCTAAGATGCACTGTAGATGTAATCCCACCAATTGCCCTCCCTCCACCCAGGCCCCCTCCTCCCCTCCCCTCCCTTGCCTTTTCCCCCATATTCTTGTGCTATAATTGGGTTTTAGCCTTCATATGAAAACTATAAATTAGCTTCATAGTAGGGCTGAGTACATTGGATACTTTTTCTTTCATTCTTGAGATACTTTGCTAAGAAGAATATGTTCCAGCTCCATCCTTGTAAACATGAAAGAGGTAAAGTCTCCATCTTTCTTTAAGGCTGCATAGTAGTCCATGGTATACACGTACCACAGTTTATTAATCCATTCATGGGTCAATGAGCACTTGGGCTTCTTCTACGACTTAGCAATTATGAATTGGGCTGAAATAAACATTCTGGTACAAATGTCTTTGTTATAATGTGATTTTTAGTCTTCTGGGTATATACCTAGTAAAGGAATTATAGGATTGAATGGCAGGTCTATTTTTTAGATCTCTAGAAATAATAGACCACATAACAGTCTGTCTCAAAACTTTTGTAGTGACCATGTACAAAAATAGGAGGGATCCCAAGTCTAGGAATTACTACCCAAATTCTTAGTAAAAGCCAATCCCTTAGATGAGAATATCCCTCATCCCAATGAGCAAGACTTCAAAAGGCCAAAAAAACTCACAGTGTCAGTGTAGCGGCTCCGCCCGCCTGCTCCCCTCTGGAGAGAGAGAGTCCTTCCACTTTTGCTTTCCATACAAACTGCTTACTTTAGCTTATGTAGTGCATCCTAAAAAATTTTTCTTCCCATGGTCACCAAGCACCTGAAGGACTCTCCACTCCGAGGATGGTAACACCTTGCCTTCCCGCCTAACCTCAATCCTCAAAATCTGTAATGGAGAATCTTCCTGTATTTAGTCTTCTTGGGCTGCTATAAAAAATTCTGCAGCTCCGTGACTTAAATGGTGGAAATCAATTTTCTCACAATTTTGTAGACGGGCAGGTTGGTTTCTGCTAAGGCATCTCTTTCTGACTCATAGATGGCTGCCCTTTCCTGTGTCTTTGCAGGGCCTTTTCCTTTGTGGGCTCTCAAAGAGAGGTGCTCTTCTGAAAATCAGTTTAGGATTACACCATATGACCCCATTTCACCTTTGTTATTTCCATAGCATACCTATCTTCAAATACAGTTACATTAGGCATTAGAGTTTCAGTATATCAATTTCAGAGGATGTAATTCAGTCCATACCACTTGCTCACATCAAATCCCCCTCACATGAGGAAGAGCCAAACCTTTTTTAAGGGATCAATTGATTAGGTCAGATCTGCCAAGAATAATCTCCCTATTTTCATGTCAACTGATTGGGACCTTGGTTACATTTGGAAAACTCCTTGCCAGCAGCACCTAGACTAGTATTTGACTGAAAGAAGGTGTGTTATACCAGGGGGTGTGAATTTTGAGAAACGTTCTGAAATTTGGCCCATCACTCAGAGTCTAAGGATATGACACACGTTGCTCAAGGCATTCTGAGGTATTTTAAGGCTGGGAGTAACACTAGGCAGTCAATGTCAGCTCTGCCAGCGAATGACTAGGCAAGTCGCCCTACCTCTCTTAGCTTTTCTTTTCCTGTCTGAAAAATGAATCTAACAACTCTTATTGTTTGGATTGTCTGATCCTGATTTGTTGCTTTTAAAGTAATCACTTTTAGTGCTGCTTGTTCATTTTCTTTCTTTCTTTCTTTCTTTTTTTTTTTTCTTTTTAGCACTTTGCCCACACTGTCCTTTATCATTATGCAATGACGGCACTGGCAATTTCCTCAAAGTTTAAAAAAGCACGACTGCACAAAGGTGAGAAACAATGATGCTTAATTCTCCCCTCATAAGAAGCTGCACTGTGGTGAGAATTCTCAGGGTACCTGAGGTAGCCTAATGCCCCATAAAGTGACCCGGTAGCGTCTTTCCATGGTCGTAGCTCATGTCCATGAGGCTGTATTTTAATGCTAGATGCCAGGGATTTGGTGAGAGGTTAGTATTTTTGAGTGCTGCCCTTGTCATTTAATGCCTTTGAAAAGTGCTGAACACAGCTTGGTAGTCCAGGTTCCTGTGCTGTGAATGTCTCATCACTTGCCTGCACAGTGAAGTACTGCGTACCTCTGGGGTGATCACGATGATCACTTTCCCTTTGTGATTTCTTGACACCATCTATACTTTTCTCCTAATGGTTACCATACCCATGCAGGGCTTGCCAATGTATTATCAATAGCATCTCTTGAATTAACATGGAACTCTCAGTTATTCTGACTGCCCAAAGCAAGAGTCCGCTCTTATTTCCTATCATCTTGTAGTGATTCCCAGGAAAAAAAAAATACCTTCCTCAGATTTTCAAACAAATAAAGCCTGTATTGTCCATTTGTATTACATTATGAAGTTACACATTTCCATAGATTCTCTCAACAACATAGAGTCTTTATAACAGAAGGTAATTATTTTTTGGAACCAATGCAGAGAAAAAGATTTATGAAGCTTAACTGGCTCTATTCTTTGAGATGAGTAATTGGCACTTGATTATTCAGTTTACAATCATAATTTCCATATTAGCATTTGCATTCCAGCCATAGTTTCATCTCCCCAGTGCAATGGATGACAATAATAATGATACATGCCTACGTCTAACTTGCATTCACTAGATGATGGACTAAGCCTTTGCATGTGTAATCTCATTTACCCCTCATATTAGCATAATTAAGTATTGCTATTATCTTATCTTACACATGAGGAAACTGAGTACAGAGAACCTAAGTAACCATGTCCATCTTATAGAAATAACAGAAGGCAAATACATTATGGTGCGTAGTATGTGAACCCATTTTCTGTTGGAAAACATTATGAAATACACTAATGTTATTGGATTGTGTCATCATTGCCTAGAAACATAATGTGGTAAGATAGAGTAAAAGCTTAAAATCTACACAGAATGGAATTCAAATTTTATTTCAGCCTCTACTTAAATCGTTCTATCCTTGTGTAAAGTACTGACTCTTTAACCCCCACTTTCATTATGTTTCAATGAAAAACAAACAAACAAACAAACAAAAAAGAAAGAAAGAAAGAAAGCATTCCACAACAGGTACCTTCTTTCATATTACACGACATAGCTAATCATTAAGAGCAGGTATCTGTATCTCCGTATTGAGATGGATGCTCTTGCCATTTTAGCAAGAAAGTTTTTTGACAGATTAGTGATGTTCACATGGATACTGAATGGAATGCTACATATTTGCTACCCTCGGGCTAGTGCATAATGGAAGTTGAGACATAATAGATGAGGGTTGTTTTCTCCATCATCAAGTTTCTAAGGCCATGAGTATATTTAAAATGCAATTAGGGACTTAAACTTCTTCAATTTGTCAAGCATTGAGTTAGTTGCTACACGTACTAAGAAAAAGTATGGTCACTGTATTCTCAGAGTTCATGTGTAAGTCTAATTGTGGACTAAAAGAGAAGAAAAGAGGAAATAGTATCATAAAAATACAAAAATTCATATTGTGTCATTTGATATCTGAGTGTACATTTGTGCCATATGTCCAGAACTTTCATGGAAATAAATAGGTAAACTGTCAGTAGCTGCACAGCATGATCTGACAAGTAAAAATTAATTTGCTGGCTCAGTCGGACGGGCTCGGAGACGCTTCTGGAAGGACACCGCGATGGCCGCCCAGGGAGAGCCCCAAGTCCAGTTCAAGCTCGTATTGGTTGGTGACGGTGGAACTGGGAAAACTACGTTTGTGAAACGCCACTTGACCGG
>CAUYON010060155.1:0-11917 GCA_963573935.1 Arctocebus calabarensis
AGCTCTAGTGTATACGGCCAATGCTCTAGCCGCTGAGCTATAGGCGCGGAGCCGGTATGTACAAATTATTAACATCAATCAATCACTCTCCATCATTAAGTATTTTCAATCTGTGCCCCTAACTCCTATTATCTAATACATAAAATACTAAAGAAACACCTGTATTTGAATATAATGGAAATCATCAATAAAAATCTTCTCTTTACCTTGTTGCCTGCTCTTCCAGTCCGTCCTGCTCTGTGCACATAATCCTCATAATGGTTAGGGCAGCTGTAATTTACTACAAGAATCAGATGTTTCACATCTAGACCTCGGGCAGCAACAGAGGTGGCCACAAGAAGTTTGCAGGTCCCATTCTTAAAGTCATTAATGATGCTATCTCTGTCATACTGATCAATGCCTGCAGGTAAATTAAAGAGAAAAGATATAAAACAACACATTCAAATAAAATTTGGTATTTCTTCTGAAAGAGAATGAATATAAACTCAGAATAAAAAACAATTTCACGGTGCCTGTAGCACAGCGGTTACGGCACCGGCCACATTCATCGAGCCTGGTGGGTTCAAACCCAACGTGGGCCAGCTAAGCAACAATAACTGCAACAGAAAAATAGCCGGGTTTTATGGCGGGCACTGGTAGTCCCAGTTACTTGGGAGGCTGAAGCAAGAGAATCACTTAAGCCCAAGAGTTTGAGGTTGCCGTGAGCTGTGATGCCATCAAGGATGACACAGTGAGACTCAAAAACAAACAAACACAACAATTTCACACTTTGAATTCCTACAATATAAAAAATAAAAGACTAAGGAAACTTAATGTTACAAACAAAAGTTACTGCTATTAATTCATTTATGAATCTTTTAACTCTGCTTTGTTTTGCCCTTCCTTTCCTTTTTTTTTTTAAGAGACAGAGTCTCACTTTAGCTCCCTTGGTAGAGTGCTGTGGCATCACAGCTCACAGCAACCTCCAACTCTTGGGCTTAGGCAATTCTCTTGCCTCCGCCTCCCAAGTAGCTGGGACTACAGGTGCCCACCACATACCTGGCTATTTTTTTTGTTGCAGTTTGGTGGGGCCGGGTTTGAATCCACCACTCTTGGTATATAGGGCCAGCGCCCTACCCACTTGAGCCATAGGCGCCACCCCCATGCTCTCTTTCTTGTATATAAAAATTATATTTGTAGGAGCCCAATATCAGAATCATTAACCTAAACCTGTTTGGGGGCCAACGTTGAAAATCATGTTCTCCCAGCTCTATCTTCTTTCCTCTTCAATGGTCCCAAACTTTTCCAATTTAACCTCTTGTGCTTCTCTCTCTCTCCTTGTAGTTTACATGCTTGGTTTGAATGTTGGTAAAAAGATTGCTTTATATACTAGTTAAGTTTGTATGGGCTCATTCTGGTATTTTTCAAATGTTACAAGTGTGTTTCAGATGTTGTAGGTGTGTCATAAGGTCTTTCTTACTGCCTTTCACTGAATAATTAAATTCAATTGGCTCTTCATATATTTGAGAAAAAACTTAATTATGTTAATAGAGGCCAAGAAGCTCACTCCAAACAAAGAGCAAAATAACTCCCCAAGGCAAGAGAGGCCCTAAACCCTCACTACAGTCCAGTCTCTTGAAAATGAAGAAAGGCACGAAAAATGACCCCAGCTATTTGATTTTTTTCTTGATGTACTGGCATAAATGGAAGAGTTCAAAGTCATTCTGGATTTCTCTAAGACGTTGCCTAGTTGTAGCTGGTTATAATGCAAATTTTAAAGTGTCTCACAACCCTGAGTTTAATTACTGTTGACTTTCCAACTTTTTGGGAAAGAAAGGGAGATTGGAAAACACAGCATTGAAGACCTGCTCATGATAAAAAGCCTATTTTCCTTTGTTACTGGAAATTTAGAAGAAGTTTGTAGAAATAATGAAAGATTAAATGTGCAAACACTGTACAGCCATTTTTTCCAGGGCAGGGCTCACCCTCACTTTGCTTAGTACTCTGGAGCAGATGCAGAAAGGGGCAGAACTTGCATCAGGTGGGACCCGGCTCCCTGATACCCGATTTCTTGGGCTGAGCTGCCAACAAGTAATAAGCACAGGAGAACCAGCAGGTACTAAGCCCTACACTGGTAAAAGTGGCTAATTCCAGACAAGCACAGGGGCTAAAGAGGCCACTCTCCTCAGGTACTCTTCCCCAAGCATTGGAAAAACGCTTCCTTTTGTTTGCCAGAAGCCTTCTTGGGTTGGTCAGAGGACGCTTTGACAACCCAGGAATATAGGGTGGGACTGATTAATATGCTGGATGTTTGTTCTTTCCCACAGATGGGTAATGTTCTCTCTCTGAGAACACCCAGGGAACAAGTTCTCTTGCCAAGAGAACTGTCATCAGGTGGGACCAGGCTCCCAGATACCTGATATTTCAACCTGTGCGGCCAGGACACCCCACTGTGCTGTATTCTGAAGCACTGGGACATGCTTGATCCCTGAATTCTGAAAAGAATGTATGGTTTTCTTCTGCACCCAGGCCTGGCCTCAGTATCAACTCTCCACTGGTGAATAATGGCCCCCAGAGGGTACTCTAAACTATGACACCATTTTTCAGGTAGATATTTTTTGTGAACAAGAAGAACAGTGGTCTGAAGTGCCATATGTGCAAGCTTTCTTTTTCCTCAGGGACAACCCCCAACTGTGTAAGACCTGTCAGATAGATTCAGCTCTCCTGGCTGCAGTGACTTCCCCAAATGGTCAGGGATTCCCTAGAGAGAGACGCTGTCACCACTTAGTTCAAACCCATCATCTACTTCTCCCACACCTTCCTCCGTGTGTTTAGAAAACCCCAGGAGGGGGGCGGCACCTGTGGCTCAGTCAGTAGGGTGTCGGCCCCAGATACTGAGAGTGGTGGGTTCAAACTTGGCCCTGGCCAAACTGCAACAAGAAAATAGCTGGGCACTGTGGCAGGCACCTGTAGTCCCAGCTATTCGGGAGGCTGAGGCAGGAGAATTGCCTAAGCCCAAGAGCTGGAGGTTGCTGTGAGCTGTGATGCCATGGCACTCTACCGAGGGCGACAAAGTGAGAATGTCTTTAAAAAAAAGAAAGAAATGAAAACCCCAGGAGGGAGGCTGTCCCAAGAGTTTTTTCTGGTCCTACTGGGACCCCTTCCCCCAAAAGGCAACCATATACTTGTGTCCCTTGGTTGAGACTGCAGGTGGTGAAAGGGGGAGTGCGTTGAGTATACACTCCATTTTCTCTGGCAGATTTGAAGCAAATTAAAGTTAATTTGGGAAAATGTGCTGATGATCCTGACAAGTACATAGATATTCTCCAGGGTTAGGACAAAGCTTTGACTTCTCTTGGAAAGATGTAATGCTACTACTAGATCAAACTTTAACTTTTAATGAGAAAAATGAAGTTTTGGAGGAAGCTAGAAAGTGAGGTGATTTGTAGTTCATGTCCAATACTGATGGCAGTATGTCTGAGGAAAGCGACAGATACCCCATGGGAAGACAGGCAGTTACCTTTGAGAATCCTGAATGGGACCCTGAGAAACAAGGTGCCTGGTGGCGTAAACATTTTCTAACATGTATCCTGTAAGGTTTACATCAATCTAAGAAAAAAACCTATGAACTATTCTAAGTTGTCTACCATTTAACCAGGAACAAAATGAAAGTCTCTCAGCTTTTCTTGAGCAGCTTAGGGAGGTGATGAGAAAGGACACTCAGTTGATACCCAGTTCCTTAGAGGGCCAAATTATTTTAAAAGATAAATTTATCACTCAGGCAGCCCCAGACATTGGAAGAAAACTCCAGAAATTGGCTCTAGGCCCAGATCATAACCTGGAGAAACTTCTTAAAACGGCCACTCTGGTCTTTTACAATTGGAGGAAGAAAAGGAAAAAGAGAAAAGGGATTAAAAAAAACAATGACAGTTCTAGTAATGGCACGCCAACAAACAGGCACCATTCGGGGCAGAGGAAGCCAGAGGAGCTAAGAACAAGTGCTTCCAATGTGGTCAGACTGGCCACTTCAGGGAAGACTGCTTCCAGCAAAACTGTCTGCCGGGCAAGTCACGTAGCCCCTGTCCAGAATGCAAGGGTGACCACTGGAGGGTGGCCTGTCCCCAGAGGCTAAGGAGTCCTGGGACAGTGATCCCATCAGTGCCCAAACTTGAGTGAGGGTGTCCAGGGCAGATTCTCATGGCTCCAGTTTATGTCATCACCTCTCAGGAGCCCCGGGTTTGCCTTACAGTGGAGGGCCCAGGAGACAGCACTTCTTCTGGATACTGGAGCAACCTTTTCTGTACTCCTCTCTAACCCTGCTCTTTTATCCCCCAAATCTGCAACTATACGGGGAGTGTCTGGAAAGCCAGTTACCAAATTTTTCTCTCAGCCTTTAAGCTGCAATTAGGGTGACTGGCTGTTCTCTCACACCTTCATGCCTGAAAGTCCTGCCCCCATTTTGGGAAGGGACATAGTAACTAAAGTGGGAACAACCATTTATATGAATATGGGACAGGAACCTATATTATGCCTTCCCTTATTAGAGACAGAAATTAACCTACAAGTGTGGGCTACCGAGGGACAGGTAGGAAGAGCAAAAATATGCTCAACCAGTCCAAATTAAGTTAAAAAATCCCACCATTTATCCCAATCAAAACAATATCCTCTAAAAGCAAATACTAAGAAGGGGCTACTACCCTGATACAGAATTTAAAGTGACAAAAATTATTCATACCTTGCAATAACCCATGTAACACTCCTATTCTAGGAGTGCCAAAGCCAAATGCAACTTGGAGACTAATCCAAGACCTCCATATTATAAATGAAGTGGTCATTCCTCTCCATCCTGTAGTTCACAATCCCTATACGTTGTTATCTCAAATCTCTGAAACAGCTGCCTACAGTCCTAGACTTAAAAGATGCCTTCTTTTGCATTCCTCTTCATGAAAACTCCCAATACCTTTTAGCTTTTGACGACCCCTCTGACTCTTTAACACCCAGCTCACATGGACTGTGTTACCCCAGGGATTTAGGGACAGCCCTCACTTGTTTGTGCAGCCCTAGC
The DNA here is from genome assembly GCA_963573935.1 of Arctocebus calabarensis. Lineage (NCBI taxonomy): Eukaryota > Metazoa > Chordata > Mammalia > Primates > Lorisidae > Arctocebus > Arctocebus calabarensis. Next base: position 5,045 of record CAUYON010060155.1, read on the forward strand.
CACCTACAATAACTCTTATTCAGTATGTAGGTGACATTCTTTTGGGAGCATCAGATGTAGAGGAATGCCACAAAGCTACCCAAGCTCTATTAAACTTTCTAGCTGATTGTGGGTACCAAGTTTCCAAGCTAAAGCACATATTTATGTGTACCTAAAGTTCACTATTCAGGTCTCCAGTTTTCACAGAGAAGAGAGCCTTGGGCAAAGAAAGAATAAAACCAATATTCATTCACACTAAACTTCAAACTCTCAAACAGCTTCAAGTCTTCATAGGGATTACAGGCTTTTAGACTTTGGAAAGTCGCCATAGCACAGTGAATGTGAAGGCCAGTGCTCTTGCCAGCTGAGGCGGGATCCTGAAGCCTCTCCAGTCTGCTGAGGGGACACCACTGGCCTGTCTTGTCTGTTGTGCCAAAGAGGTGGAGCACAAGCGCATGTGTTAGAAGTCTAACATGTGTGTGAGTCTAGGGCTCGCATGACTCTTCCCTCTAATTCACCTTCCTTAACCCAAACTTGGGAAGGTCCCTTTTCTGTTATCTTCTCTTCTTCTACAGCTGTTAAAGTTATGGGAATAGATTCTTGGATACATTATTCATGAGTAAAACCCTGGAACCCACCACCTTCTACAGAAGCAGAACAAGAAGAGAATCAACTACAGTCCACCTACACTTGTGAGCCTAAAGAAGATTTGAAATTATTATTTAGAAGACAGCAAGAAGTGTTAATACAGGTTTCTCTCAAAATCAACCCCCTCCTCTCACTGTTCTAATCTTGCCTTTGAATGTAGTAATCAGATTTATGTCTTTCAGAGATAATATCCTCTAACCGCAAACTGTGAAAAGGGTTCCAGCCCAGACCTGACTCTATTGTGGACCCCTGGATCACCACTCACCTAAAGAGACCCTAACTGTCCCCTTCTGTTGATATAGGGTTCCCTCATTCCAAACTGAACAGGGAACCCCAGTTTTCTGGGCTTGGGCAATTTCATGAAGAGAATACACTAACATTTTTCCCAAGCTAGAAGAATCAACCTAGATTTCCATTTACTGTGAACCCTGGATCAACCTCCTCTGAGGAACCTCTAACTGCTTCCCCATATCACTGTCCATCTTCAGCAGGAAGCAGTTTGGAGCAGTCAGCGCCCTTTTTCCCTAACAGCAGTTAGAGCTTCTATTCAGAGAGGGAGGATTGCTATAGGATTCCACCACTTAGGGCTAGACAGGGAGCCCCCATTCTCTAGGCCCGGGAGGGCTCAGAGGTCAGACCCCCATTTCCAGGCACAAGCAGACTACCTTCTTCGGGATACACCCTCTGGGCTCTGCTAAGAACAGGAAACAAAGCAGCCTGTGATGGTTTTTGGGTGGTTCCACCTTGGGCACACACCCTAATCCCATCTCGGGGACAAAGACTGTAAAGGACCAACTGCCAGCCTTGTGTAATCCTCTAGACTTAAGACCCCTAGATAAAAGAGCCCACATGGAGACTCCCGAGGGAGTCTTCAGTTCCTTCCCCCTTCAAGAAGCTCTGGTGCTTTTTACTTCTTCTGTATACCTTTCTAACTTCTAATAAAAGTCCTATCTTACCACTGGAAAAAAACAATTTTTTTTTCAATAAAAAATTCTAAGGGGAATCATGAAAACCTTTAGGCAGCATGTGCAATAGAGAAAGCATCACATGAGCCAGAAATACTTAAATTAAAAAAATTTTTTTAAATGAAAAAAAAAAAAAAAAAGAGTCCGGGGCTCGGCGCCTTTGGCTCAACGGGCTACGGCGCCAGCCATGTACACCTGAGCTGGTGGGTTCGAATCCAGCCTGGGCCCACCAAACAACAATGACGGCTGCAACCAAAAAATGGCCAGGCATTGTGGCGAGCGCCTGTAGTCCCAGCTACTTGGAAGGCAGAGGCAGGACTCGCTTGAGCCCAAGAATTGGAGGTTGCTGTGAGCTGTGATGCCACAGCACTCTATCCAGGGTTACAGCTTAAGGCTCTCTCTCAAAAAAAAAGAGTCCGGGCACAGTAACTCATGCCTGTAATCCTGACACTCTTGGAGGCCAAGGTGGGTGGTCTACCTGAGCTCACAGGTTTAAGACCACCCTGAGCCAAAGCAAAATCCTGTCTCTAAAAATAGCCTAGTGTTGTGGCAGGCACGGCTGTAGTCTCAACTACTTGGGAGGCTGAGGCAAGAGAATCATTTGAGCCCAGGAGTTCAAGGTTGTGAGCTATGACACCACAGCACTCTACCAAGGGAAACAAAGTGAGACTGTGCCTCAAAAAAAAGGAATATTTAAGTTCAATTCCTTCTTAACTAATTAATGGCAATAGAATTTCATCAAACCAATGTATGCTTGCCTGGTTTTCTAAGATAATGCTTACCCTTATAGAGCTGTTGTGAGCAAAAAGTCATATAAATACTATCGAATTTAGTTATCAACTACAGAGAAAGCAAATGTTACCTACCATTCAGACTATAGCACAATGCTTGTAAAGTTATATATACTTAACAGATATTTTATGCATGAATGAAATTAATCATTACCGCCATGAAGAGACATGCAAGGATAAGATGCCCTCATTAAATCCTTCAGAAGACCATCAGCATGTTCCTGCTTATCCACAAATATAATGACAGATCCTGATTCTTGATAATGACCTAAAAGCTCAAGTAACTTCAAGAATTTCTTTTCTTCTTCAATCACAATCTGAAAACACAGGGTTATACCAAGTTAATGGAATGAAAATATACATACACTCGTTAGACTGAAATATCATTTCTTTTTCTTTTTCTTTTTTTTTTTTTTGAGACAGAGCCTCAAGCTGTCACCCTGGATAGAATGCGGTGGCATCACAGCTCACAGCAACCTCCAATTCCTGGGCTCAAGCGAGTCTCCTGCCTCCGCCTCCCAAGCAGCTGGGACTACAGGCGCCCGCCACAACGCCTGGCCATTTTTTGGTTGCAGCCGTCATTGTTGTTTGGTGGGCCCAGGCTGGATTCGAACCCGCCAGCTCAGGTATACGTGGCTGGCGCCTTAGCCCGTTGAGTCATAGGCGCCGAGCCTAGACTGAAATATCATTTCATAAATTCAGTTGTGGTGAGAATAAAGTATAGTATCTTACTGTATCTTTTTTTTTTTTTTTGGTAGAAGCCATCATTGTTGTTTGGCAGGCCCAGGTTGGATTCGAACCTGCCAGCTCAGGTGTACGTGGCTGGCGCCCTAGCCCGTTGAGCCACAGGCGCTGAGCCATCTTACTGTATCTTTAGTAAGAGCTAGGAAAATGTTGATTTTTAAGTATAAACCAATGAGACAAAGAAAATTTGTAAACTTTCAAAGAGTGAAAGATATGCAAATGTGGACAAATGATCATCTCTTCTGTGCCTCTAAAATTCTTATCTTAGTAACTAAAGGATAAGATCGGTAGGGCTTGGCACTGTAGCTAAGTGGTTACAGCGCTAGCCACATACACCAAGTCTAGCAGGTTCAAACCCAGCCCAGGCCAGCTAAGCAACAATGACAAATTCAACAGAAAAAAAATAGCCAGGCCTTGTGGAAGGCACCTGTAGTCCCAGCTATTTGAGAGGCTGAGGCAAGAGAACTGCTTAAACCCAAGAGTTTGAGGTTGCAGCAGCACCTATGGCTCAAGGAGTACAGCGCCAGTCCCATATACTGGAGGTGGCAGATTCAAACCCAGCCCCAGTCAAAAACTGGAAAAAAAAAAAAAGGTTTGAAGTTGCTGTGAGCTGTTATACCACGGCACTCTACCTTGGGTGACATAGTGAGACTGTCTCAAAAAAAAAAAAGAATTAATAAAATCGGTATAATATGAGATTTACATCTAGCAGTTCACCACTTCTGATAAAAGTGATCATGTAATTTATTTCTAAAAAAGACAGAGTCTTGCTATGTTTAGCCAAGCTAAAGTGGCTATTCATAGGTACAAGTCCACTACTGACCAGGACAGGACTTTTGACATGCTCTATTTCTAACTAAGGCTGGTTCATCCCTTCTTGGTCTCCAACTCCTACTTGGTCACCATACTGACAGTGCACTTAGTGTGGACATCTGACTGGCACGGTGCACTACAGCCCAGAACTCCTAGACTCAAGCAATCCTTCTGCCTTAGCTTGCTGAGCAGCTGGGTCTATAGGTTAGTGCCACTGTGACCAGCAGACCATTTAAACATTTCCATGAAACAGCACAGCAAGTGTACCTGACAAAATATCGAAGGCTGCAGTTGATATACACTAGTTAATTCTGGAAGTTATCTGCCCTTCTCAACATGATCTCAAAAGGACCCTAACACCCAGTGCTTAAATATCAAAGTAACTGGGGATTCACTAAAGATAGTACTCACCACTTGTTGTTCCACATCTGAGCAAACCACACTCCTGCCTCCAACCTGTACTTCAATGGGTTTACTCAGGATTCTGCGAGCCAAAGCCTCCATAGCTCTGGGGAAAGTAGCTGAAAACATAACTGTCTGACGGTCAGGACGGACATTATCCACAATTCGCATGACCTGAGAAAACATTACAAATAAATACTGATGAGTATAGTCTCCAAAACTTACACAATGTTAAAACCAAGTAGAAGAAACTTTTTTCTTTTTACTTTTTTAATTTATTCTATTTATTTTATTTTATTTCTACTTTATAAAATAACTATTTTCATTACTTCTTTATTTCACTAGATCACAGTTCAATAAATCTGTTATTTTTAAACTTGTTGCCTTTGAATGTCACAGTTCATTTTATCCTCTAATTTACTACTCTCACAGTCTCCTACTTTTTTTTTTTTTTTTTGAGACAGAGCCTCAAGCTGTCACCCTGGATAGAGTGCTGTGGCATCACAGCTCAAAGCAACCTCCAATTCCTGGGCTCAAGTGAGTCTCCTGCCTCTGCCTCCCAAGTAGCTGGGACTACAGGCGCCCGCCACAACACCTGGCCATTTTTTGGTTGCAGCCGTCATTGTTGTTTGGCTGGCCTGGACTGGATTGGAACCCGCCAGCGCATGTGTATGTAGCTGGCGCCTTAGCCGCTTGAGCCACAGGCGCTAAGCCCAGTCTCCTACTCTTAAAAAATGAAAACTCCACCCATGCTTACAAATCCACCATCATATATTCCATGTGGAAAAGCAGTTAATTACATTCTACTCACCTATCAAAAATCCTGACTACCATACACTGCTACCAATACCTGTCATTTTGTACATTATATCTTTCTACTTATTGATCCTGCATTTTTTCCATTTTGTTTCCATTAACCTACACCTCCCAATTTTCTCCTCTCATCCTCCCTTACTCTAGTAACTAATGCTTACAGTCTAATGAGGCTGGACAAATAAATGTTTGTCAATATATCATATTATGTAACGTATCAATGTCATATCAAATGGATGTAAGAACTACATCAATAAATAAAATAATAAAGCTGCAAAGAGTCTCTGGGGAATGAGGCAGGGGCACCAATTGCATCAGTTCTAATAGAGCTCTAGAGGAATCAAGGAGTAAGAATTCTCATGGTGACTGGCATAAACAGAAATAAGATTAATGATGATGGCTTAAATAAAGGTAGACGGTGATAAGTGGTTGGAAACTGAGAAGAGTGAAAGTCTTATGAGGAATATACAGAATTTTTTTTTTTTTTTTGAGACAGAGCCTCAAGCTGTTGCCCTGGTATCCCAGCTCACAGCAACCTCCAACTCCTGGGTTTAAGCCATTCTCTTGCCTCACCCTCCCAAATAGCTGGGACTACAGGTGCCCACCATACCTGGTTATTTTTTGGTTGTAGTTGTCATTGCTGTTTGGCAGGCCCGGCCTGGATTCAAACCTGCCAGCTCTGGTGTATGTGACTGGTGCCTTAGCCGCTTGAGCTAAAGGTGCCGAGCCATAATTTTTTTTTTTTTTTTTTTTGAGGCAGTCTCTCTTTGTCGCCCTCCATAGAGTGCCACGGCATCATAGCTCAAAGTAACCTCAGTCTTTCAAGTAGCTGGGACTACAAAAGCCTGCCACATCGCTGGCCTATTTTTAGAGACAGGGTCTTACTCTGGCTCAGAATAGTCTCAAACCTGTGAGCTCAAGCAAGTTACCTGTCTAAGCCTCCCAGAGTGCTAGGATTCCCACCTCACCTCGTTTAAAATTTTATCAAATGTTCCAAAGGATACTAACTTGAATGTGACTTACCTATTTTTTTTTTTTTTTTTTGAGACAGTCTCACTTTGGTGCCCTCAGTGGAGTGCTATAGCATCATAGCTCACAGCAACCTCAAACTCTAGGGCTCAAATGATTCTTTTGCTTCAGTCTCCCAAGTAGCTGGGACTATAGGCTCCTACCACAACACCCGGCTATTTTTAGAGAGGGGATCTCACTCTGGTTCAGGCTGGTCTCGAACCTGTCAGCTCAGGCAATCCACCCACCTCAGCCTCCCAACGTCCTAGGATTACACAGGCATGAGCCACTGCACCCACATGACTTACCTATTTTAAGCATTGCTATATTTAGTTCACTAATAATTTTTTATGGTTTTTACCTCATTAGACATGTAACTATAACTTACCTTTTGATTTTGATATCAAGTTTATATTGGCCTTTGAATAGGTACAAGTTTAACAGTTTCTTAAAAAGCTAAACACATGGGCGGCTCCTGTGGCTAAGTGAGCAGGGCGCCGGCCCCATATACCGAAGGTGGCGGGTTCAAGCCCAGCCTCGGCCGAACTGCAAAAACCAAAAAAAAAAAAAAAAAAAAATACCCAGGCGCTGTGGCGGGCGCCTGTAGTCCCAGCTACTAGGGAGGCTGAGGCAAGAGAATCGCTTAAGCCCAAGAGCTGGAGGTTGCTGTGAGCAGTGTGACGCCACGGCACTCTACCCAGGGCGATAAA
>CAUYON010060156.1:0-14324 GCA_963573935.1 Arctocebus calabarensis
AGAGAGGAAGAATGAGAGAGGGGTGGGGAAAGGAAGAGCAGAGAGAGGGAAGGAGTGAGGGGGGTGGGGTCTTGGGGTCTTGGTGTGTGCCACACCTTTTGGGGGCAAAACACGATTGTAAGAGGGACTTTTCCCAACAAATGCAACCAGTATAACATGGTTTCTTGCACCCTCAATGAATCCCCAACAATAAAAAAAAAAAAAAGTTAAATCATCAGAAGATTTATTTAGTGGGCTAAAAGGCTTGAAAGGCAAGTTGGGCTGAGTTTTCATTAACCTAAACGTGCTCTGTAGGAAGATGTCACCAAGAAGTCCATTAAACTGCAGTCAGTCTGTAGGCAACTGTAACACAGTGGTATTTATGTATCTCTACCCATCTCAATATTAAAAAGTATAGTAAAAATGTAGAATTATAATTTTATGGGATTAATGTCATATATGAGGTCTGTCATTGACTGAAATGTCATGTCATTATGTGGCGCATAACTATATTCCAGTCTTAATCTGTTTCCATGAATAACAAAATTATTAATCATGTCAACATGACCAGAGTGATTTCATAGCACTGGTGAGTTAAAATGACCTGAAACACTTCCTTAGGGAAGGGACTCAGGGTGCAGAATTCTTTCTCTGCCATTCACTATCTGCAGTTACCTATGCCTTCTAAGGCTATATTCCTGCTCTGCAAAATGATTATAATAACAGAAGTTCTTTCATTTATTTCTACAAGGATGCATTGTGATAATACATATAGAATATTTGACACAGAGTTGACACATATTAGGTGCTAAAGGAATATTATTTATTTGTATTATGAACATAAACCGTGTTATGTCAAATTGACAACTGGGAATTTTCAAATGGACTGCCTGTGATCTCATGCTGGTGACCTTATGTCTTAGTTTTCTCATCTGTGAAAATGGAATAATTATATTAGAAGGTTGTAAATATACAAAGGGATAAGGGTTATGTGGGAAAACAGAATAGGACCTAGAACATAGTAAGCACTAGTAAGTGATAGTTATCATCAGAATAGTCATTATCATTATAGGGAGCAAGGAGAAAAGAAAATAGAACTAAAGTATATCACTCAAGCTAATGTACTGATATCATGGGGGAGGCCAATAAAAATCAATGACAGATTTTTTTTTTTAACCAAATTGTCAGTGTATCCCTTTGGCTTTTGTTTTTCCTGATAACCTAGACAAAACTAAACTTGCCTCTAAATACACATGTGGCCTTGATTATGCAAAACATAATGAGTTGCCAGAATAAACAATAGTTTGTATTGGTAAGTTTGTATGTCATGGATTCCTTCTCACTACATACAAATAAAATAATGTGGATTACTTTAGGATAATGTGTGTTCTTTTTCTTAAAGTATTTTTCTGTTTATTAAGTGATACTTGTTCATTGTTGAGAACTTGGCAAATGGAGAAAAGAAGAAAAACTTCATAATCCAATCCCATGGCTAGAGATCAACATTTAACAGTTAAAATTTTAAAGTAAATTTCCCCAAATATTATAAAGTTTGTCTGGGAGTGGTGGCTCATGCCTATAATCCCAGCACTCTTGGAGATTGAGGCAGGAGGATAGCTTGAGTTCAGGAGTTTGAGACTAGCTTGAGCAAGAGCAAGACTCCTGGAAAATTAGCAAGGTGTGGTAGTGCATGCCTGTAGTCCCAGCAACTTGGGAAGATGAGGCAGGAGGATTGCTTGAACCCAGGAGTTTGAGGTTGCTGTGAGTGAGGCTTAGGCCATGAAGGTCTAGCCCAGAGCAAGACTCTGTCTCAAAAAAAAAATATTACAAACTTTTGACATTTTTCTTTGGATGAGCTACTTAGGATTAGTTTTAGAGGTGAAAGTTTATTTCTCTTGCAATCTTGTTTACATGCTTGAGCCTCAGCCTGGATTTTTATATAGATGGTAACCTTCCCCATTTCCTTTTTCTACTGGCCTTTCTGGAAGTTCTTGTCTGAATTCTGCCATATGGAAAATTTGTATATCCCGTTTTTTAAAAGGAGAAATTCTCTTCTTGATCATTACTAACCTTTTGGCTAGTTTTGCTGGAAATTTTTTCAGGATTCATCTGCCAATGTTGCTTCCCTAGAAGGCCATTCTGGCTACCCCACTAAGCCTCCTGTTTGTTCTGTAACAAATAATTCCTCATGCTAACTCACTCCCAAATACCCATGTTTAGTGCCCTTCCACTAATTGCCCATCCCCGTGTTTGTCATCAAAAGAACATTAGTCATTTTCCACTCAGATTTAGCCTTTGCCTTCCCAAACACTACACTGTTAAACCTAGAAGCCCAATTCCTCAATATGTGATCATAGAAATCTCCCTGTTCACCTTTCATTATACATTTAAGCAAATGGAGACTCAATGAAGTTAGTCGATGCTTTACAGCTAGTGGACACCAGTCTCAGGATTAAAACTCATATCCAGATTATAAATCCACATCTGGTATTCATTTACTCTATCATTACCTTAGGGTTTTTCTTGTCTGGTGCTGCTGAAGTCTAATTCACCACTCTTCATAGAAAATATTTACTTTCTTCTTCTCGTTTTAATTAAGAAAAAAATGAATGCTAACAACAGAGGACAATGCAGAATCTTCTTGGCCATTTCTTCATTGTCTCTCACGCAGAGGGATGCTTTGTAAATTTCATGGCTCATGCAGAGCAAACACACACCTTCTTTAGTAAGATGGCTGTGCAGAATGGCCTCAAGAATCTTTGACCTGAAACTAATCTACAATATCCACAGAAACAGTGAGTGAAGAGTAAGGTCACTCTTCACCAAATACCCAATCCAAATCAAGCCTTCGTCTTACTAGTATTCCTTAGTCTGTGGGGCATTACACTTAACAGTTGCCCTTCCTTGTACTTTTCTTTCTTCCTTTTTAAACAAGAGTCATTGTATACAGCTGCTAATCTATTTGTACTGAGGCAGGAATGGTCAATAATTGTGTGTGGGTTTCCATTTAGAAAAATATTCTCCCACTTTTAAAAGGACCTCTATTTTCTTAATTCAAAGGGAATAATGAAAAGAGTCGGCTTTGCAGCAATGTTGCAAACCTCTTACAGTCAAATACATCCTGAATGTCTAATCACAAGCAGGTAAGAATTAAAACTAGCATAAACTATGAATTAAAAATTACTAACAGAGTATCAACGGCCTCAATAGGCACCCTGCTTTCTATAGCTGCCTTCCACTCTGTAAAGCAAATAGTAATTCCCTGACTGTGGACTCTCACTGAACTTCTCACAACAGCACTCATTTGAATGATTAGATCTTTTTGGATCTTCCACTTAGTTTAAAACCACAACAAACAGTTATCATTTTGGACCTCATATTCTTGGTAGAAAGTACCCAAGGCATTTTATAGGTTAGCACCACAAGGTAAAATAAGCAAGAAGACAAATTATCTGTTCCTTGACACCAGCAATTTAAAGCTTAGAATCAAAATTAACCAAAACCGGAAAGGATTTTATTGGCTTTAAACTGAAAATGGGTTTTGCTTTTTTTCTCTCTTTTAGGTTTCCTGTTTGTAATGGAAGTTTTCCCCACTTAGATTTTATAGAACCAGAACAGGTTTACAGAATGCAAATAATGACACTGTTTAACAAAATGAATCACTGGACCAAACACAGTAAGAAAAGGCTTAATTCTTGGATTAATTACAGGCTTCTGACAAGCTACATTTACAGTGCATATTCATTATAGGAGAAAGTCTGTAAGTAGGCTTTTTAAATTTATTTTTTTAATTTCACTACAGATTTTGTATAGTTCAGCAAGTGCTCACAGAGCACATCTTCACCATTATTTCAGGTTGCGACCCAGGCATAATCTTCCCGGGAAAGGTTATTATTTTTAGGATTTGGGTTATTTTGCAAATTTTGTAGAAAGTCTAATCTGCACTTTTGTTCAGAGAAACATGGAGGTAGAAGGGGCATATGGGAGCTGGACGTGCATTTGCAATACAGATTAATAGCTTTTAGCGGTATGACTCTGTCAAGCTACTGCCTCAAATTTTGCTTTCATTAAAATAAGAAAAAAAAAGTCTATGTATCCCACAAATTTCACATGAAAACCACATGAAATAATTCATAGACAAAGACTTTTCACACATGAGGCATTTTCAGATAGAAAGTACTTTCATCATTATTATTCTACTTAATCTTCTCATTTTTGTAACCAAGCAAACTTCGGTTTCTTTATTCAGGCAATCTTTTCAGTAAACTGAAGCTTCCTCAGCTCCATTCTAAAATATGTATAGGGTAGAATATAAATATTAATAGACTCATTTGGGAAAGTAACAGTTTTCTATGTGAATGAGAAGGCGGTGATATATAACACCGATCATTAGATCTCCTTTCAAGTCATTGTTATGTTTATTGATAAAGGCTTTAGAAACTGTAGCAATAGATGAGGTTCACTGCTAGAACATGAATAATGCTGTATTAAATATTTATTATGATACTATCCTATTGGATGTTAACATTTCCATTAATTTTAATCATGTAGAATTAGACTTAATTCATATTAATTCTATTATATGGTACCCCTACGTAAATGGAGAAATCAAGGGAGATCTCCTTGCAGTGGATCTCGAGGTTAGGCTTGTGCATCCTGAATAAATCCTATCAATTCAAGATAAATATGACTTTTTCAGTTTTTGTGTTACTTACACCAGAAAGTCCTTTGAAGGTTATTTATAGATTTCCCCCCACTAATTAACTTCCTTTCTTGGTATAACATTTAGAGGTCCTGAATACGTTTCTTTTGCATTATCTCTGAGTTTGTAGAATAATCAAAATCCTCTTTATAGTTTAATTAAAGTTTGTTCACAAAATCAGACTTCCTGAGGTAGATAATCAAAGGCTGGTGAGATGGGTAATGGCCTTAAAGAGAATCTATAAACGTACATCTGTGTCTTCAGACCTCCTAATAATGTGAACTTTTTGGGCAGGCCTGTCTATCTCAGCGGTAGCCATGCTTCCCTGGCCGAGGACACCGCTGTGTACTTTCTGTGCATTCTCCATGACAGCGAGCATGGTGTGGGCACACAGCATTTGCTGAACAGATGTTTGTGATTGACACGACTGAGCTCACCAGCACAAGTTTGGACTTGAGTGTGTGCTAATCCATCAAGGTCTCTTAGACATCTTAGAAAAGGTAACTCACATATTTTTTAAGATGAAAAGATAGGATCTTAATGTGGATTTCACCATGAGAGGTGAGCAAAATGAATGGTATGTAGGTGATCTAGATAGCATCAGGGTGGCCCCATGACCTTATCAGCAACACTTTGGATTCCTACCATGTATTTTCCCATCTAGCCATTCCACGCACCTTTGTTGAGTATCTTTCTAATTGTGTGTCAGGCCAACGTTTTTAGAGATAAAAAGGGGACTATGAATTCACGGCTCAGGAGGGACAGTTTTGTAAACCAAAGATTACCTACCTCCATGTGCATTAATTGTACCTATGGGTTCTCTGTGCTGTCTAAGCACAGTGACTGGAACTTCACAAAAGCCATGAATAATTGGGCTGGGTTTTGAAGAAAGAGTAGTGTTTTTCCAGGCAGAAATGTATTTCAGGCTCAAAGAAAACAAAGGAGTTAATCAAAACAAAAATTTGTTGCAAATGAACAGAGGAATGAAAAGGCATGACTTATTGAAGAAGCATCAGTTTCTACATGACTTATGTTTATGGTGTGCACATGTTTGGTACAAATGTCAAGAAATAGAGCTTGAGGTCAGAAGAGATGCTAAGTCAGGTGGGGCACAGTTTTGTAAGAAAGAACCACAGGCTTTTTTGATGGACCACCATGACCGATTCTGACTCACAGCACAATCACTCTAACTCTGGGATAAAGCTGGCATTGCAGCAGAGTAGAAAGAAAGTGAAGGAAAAGGGCCAGGAAATCAGATATGAAGAAGATGCGATCTCCTGGACTGGCAGAGCCTAAGATCCCCACTTGGTACCCCTCTAGTGGCATGTTTTGAAGACATATTTGGCTCTCATCTCCAATCTATCAAAGCTAAAGAAACAGAAAAGTTGCTTCAATTCCTATTCAGCAATTTCTCTTTCCTGAAAAAATGTCTGTGGACTAGATAAAACAAATCGAAATTGCATGAAATGTTCTCTCTGAGATCCTCTTATAAGCCTGTCAAGATCAATTTCTTACAGCAAGATGGAGGTAGTAAAATACAAATCTGCTGGAGAAAACAGCATCCGATTGTAAAACTGACCTGATTTCCATGAACAGAAAATCTAATTATGTACCATAAATTCAGGTCTGAGCACATATTTCATTTTATTTTTATCAGCTGTGAGTGGTGTTGGCAAGCTTTACGGCAAAATGATATCTTGTCATATATGTTCAGTTTTTAAATGAAATTATCACAAACTGAAGTCTTAGGTTGATGAATTACATGGCAAGTTGCTATCATATTACATTATCTTATACAGTATTGGCAAGAGGACTGATGAGAGAATTACAACCAAATGATGTAATGAAATGGAAATTTACAAGTTGAGGTGTGAGGAATATCACATCATTCTTATGATATGGTGAACAGTCACTGAGAAAATGGCTCAGGTTACTCAGCAGGTTGTGTGAGTGTGTGTGTGTGCAGAAAGAGAATTGGAAAGAGAAATTCAAAGATAGAGAATAGAAAGAATAAAATGTCTGGCCTTTAGGATGAGAAACAGTCATTTAATATTGAAGGCATGTGAGGTTTAAAAAGATTAGAGGCATGAGTAAAATAATGCCAGTTCCTTGCTCTTCTTTGTGTTAGGCAGATCGGAGCAGTGAGAGGGTGGAGATAAAGGATACAGGGGCGATTCAATAGCAGTCACTGTTTTCCTGTCTGAGGGCCAGTCCTGGTTCATCACAATGGGATGGACAGACTGCGAGACTGGAACTTGACCTGTCCACCTGCAGTAGAGCAAGGAACTGGATATCAGGGTGTCTGTACAAAGGCACCAAGGATGAAGGTCCACTCCAAAGAAGCAAAACACAGTCCCAGAAAGTATGGAAATATACAATAAATAAAAACCAACTGAATCTCTGGTTTAAGTAGGCAAGAAAGCTGAGTGATGTGGAAAGGGGGAGAAAGCAGGAAAGGTCTAGTGATCACATCATGGGGCAGAGCCCTGTCAGCACCTGGGAGAGCCACCCGTTCTCCCAGGGGATTTCTCACAGGAAGAATGTGTCTTCCTTTAGGATGAGCTAGTCTTGACATCAAGATGGGGAGGCAGAAACCAGGTGGAGAATCAATCCTCACTTTCAGGTAGATTTAAAAAAAAAGTGATTTACTGCTTTTTTTTTTCCCCCTGAGTGCCTGGAAGAACACCTGGGATATAGAAATTTTGGCAAATGCACGATTGGACTTCTGGAATGGATGACATGTCAGAATCTGATGATTGAGAAGCTTCTTGTGATGCTGAGGCCCAGAGGGCTAGGGTTAGTCTTCTGAAGTCCCTTCTACTTAAGGTTAGGGTGGGTGTGGCTGAGAAAACTGGTTGGGATCAGTGCAGGGCTTGTGAATAACCATAGTAAATGAATAAAGCTGGGGGAAAAAAAAAACCTTAAAGAAAAATTTCAACCACTCCAATGCCTTTTCTCTGGACTTTTTCTGCTTCCTTCCTCCCAAATCTCTTCCAATGCTTAAGTCTTCCTACATGATCATCTATTTAGTTAGCTAAGTAAATGGAGTGTCCAAATGTCCAAATACTGGAGATAGGTAAGATTATAATAGGGGGTGTTAAGGAATTTTGTGGGGAGAAGATAAATTCTTATCTTGATATTTAATCCAATGTTTTAAAGAATGTATGGAATATTCCTGCATAATAGATGTGCAGAGAAGATGAAGTATCTAGATGGGAGATCTCTATATATCTGTCATGCACTTTGAGATAGTAATCAAAGACATTCATGGGAGCTGATACTTTTTTCCAAAGGAGTGACCTTAGAAGAAAAATAGAAGGACTGTGAAATCCAATCCTACAATAATATCACTGGTAAGATTGTAAAAGGATAAAGGGGCAGGAGGGAGAGAAAGAAAAAGAAGAGAAAGAGAAAGAGAGAGAGAGAGAGAGAGAGAGAGAGAAACAAGTTACAGGAAGGCTGTAGGGTCCTGGAAGCTTAGGGTGGGATGTTTTTCAACTTGAAGGAAGAAGCTCTAATATGTCAAAATTAGAAGACCCCCCAGTGAGAGAGCTGCCTTGTGTAGTGATCTGAAGAGGGATAAGGAAAGATTTTGAGTGGGTGATGGTGTACTCAGAGTTTTTAAAACAAGAAAGAAGGTGAATGAGATGGCATATGGTAGAGGCAGTTGTAGCGAATGGTGACTTTCCAAAGATGTCACGAGAAAACTCAAGTGCACAGATTAAGACTTAAGAAAAGGATTCCCAGGGAAAACAAGGCTCACTTCATATTGAGAAATCAGCCTCTGACCCTGTGAGGTCCTGAGGTTTATGGAAGGAACACAATATTAGGCCAGTAAGGCATCAGATGTAACTAGCCACTAGAATTTCCTATGGAGCTGTAAGAACAAACATAAATTTCTCATCCTTAGCATTGATCAGACTCTCTGGATGTATTCCATCAGAGGGAACAGACAGTGCTAGAAAGCTTCCCTAATAAATCTAATGCAATGATCCATCGATGGGCATTAGGCAAATATTTTACTAGCCCAAGTTAGGAGGTTCAACAGGAAATATCATTAAGAGCCTTAAATATCAGTCTTCATATGTGTCTCACTCCCAACATCTAAAAAGCTCATGAAATTTGTCCTTTTTCATAACACTTTCTTAGACTGACTATGTATCAGATTCAGGGGATGAAAACAAAAGGTGGTTCTTTGGGGCTATTTGGACTCTTCCCATTCAAATTAAAAGGTAATTTTCTATTCCATCTACCCTTAGTACATTGATTAGTGGTAAAAGTCTATTTATTATCTCATGAAATTACTAAGTATCTAGAGTATTCTGCGGAGAAGGTGTTCTTTATGGTAGATCGATTTGTTTTGTAACCTGTATAATTTTCCATTAGAGGATGTCATGAATGTGGTCCTGCACATATCACACACATCAGTGGCTGCAAATGAAATGAAGTCTGGCATTTATTAATGTGGAATTGGACCAGGTTTTTCTGACACTATTCCATGCAAAGCCATTTGCCCCAGTTCCCATTTGGGAGCCAGATGAAATAATTTTGAGTGCATTTCAACAGTGATAATCCCTCCTAATAAATTTAGCATTTACTGAGGGATCCACTTTCCACGCATGCATGTAACTGCTATTTTCTCTGAGCCCAGAGATCACTGGCAGAAGTGACAGCTGGTACCTCAGGATGGAGCTATAATTTTCTGGTGCAACGTCTAAGGCTGGAAATGGAGCTAGCAAACCACAAATGCCAAAGACATCACAAAGAAAAATGTTCCTTAGGAAGTACTTGCCAATTTCTGAGCAATTAATTATTCCCTAATGTACACATTGACTTTTATGAATAAAACAGCCTAGGAAGTTCGTTTAATTAAGCAAACTGTTACAATAAAACAAGGTGTTTTCCTGCTTTAGCAGGAACTCTCTCTTTCACATGCTCCTCTGGCTCGTATCCTCAGTCTCCAGTGGGTATGTTCTTGGGTCCATTTTCATTGTCTGAACTCTTATAAACAAAGATTTTTAAGTAAAATTCAGGGTTTTTAGAATGGAAAAGAACTGATTTTTCAGAGTGAAACTGATTGCTTTCAAAATTTTTTCTTGTTTGGAAATTTTTTTTATCTTGCTACAATTTTCTTCCCTATCTGTGGGCCCCCCAAAGTGGTGTTATCTATGAAGTTCAAGATTGGATCTGTTGCCAAAGCTCTAGGAGAGAATGACTGTCCAAGAATGCTCCTTGGGGGTGGCTTTGCAGAGGGAAAGCAGTGCCTCCCTCCCACATTTTAATTCTGTCAACTGCCTATAACACCAGGGTGTGTGTTTGCCAGAAGGACTCCGATGAGTGCCCGTCAGAACAGGCCGGGTGGGGAGCAGCAGAGGAACGTAAGAAGGATTTGCTAACTTTGATAGGGCTTTTGGAAGAAGAAAATATTGAAAGATCTTTGAAACTCTTTCTCTGAAAATATAAGATTAAATTATATAACTAAAATTCATTTCTTCCTTAAATAATTAAAAAAATTATTGTGTACATACACATTTCCTTCTTACACAATGAATGTGTGGAAGATTAAATAAAAGATACAGATACAATGGAACCAGGTAAACATGGGTAAAAGGTAGGAATTAGAAGTAAAAGAGGGGCTAGTGTTTAGGGAAGATAATGGTGGCAAAAAGCTTCTTCACGTGGGAAACAACTGTGTTTAAAATGAAGTATTAGTCACGTACACATCAGCTTAGTTACCTGGACAGTCTATTCAGAAGGCCACTGACCAGTGTTCTTATTTGCATTTCTCTAGCCTAGAAAAATGATATAAATGTCTACATGTATATTTACATAGTATCCTTTCTGAAGGGTCCAAAATACTTTGTGGCATTATCTAATTAATTTATGTCAGTTCTACAAAACATTTTAGGTATTATTCATTTCATCTGTTATAATAAAATTACCTATTGATTTTTTTTTTAAAGATTGAATTTAGTAAAGCAGGCCCAGCATATAAATAAAGAACGTAACTGGGTGGTGCCTGTGGCTTCAGGGGTAAGGCACCGGCCCCATATACTGGAGGTGGAGAGTTCACAGCCCAGCTCCACCCAAAAACTGCAACAACAAAATAAATAAATAAATAAATAAATAAATAAATAAATAAATAAAAATAGAGAATGTAACTGCAGTGAGAAATGCATTTCCTGTGACATGGCTAATATAGAGAATAAAATGCAAAGTCAGAGGCCTCAGTATCTGATCTGTCCTGTAATTGTACAGAAAAGGTGTTTTGGGCATGTTCTTGCAAACACTAGCATGGTTATAGGGCATGTGCCCTTTTCATGGACCTAACTACTCTGGGGAGTGACTTCAAAGTTTAGTCCCCAGGGTCCTCATTACTGTGATAAAGTTCACACCAATTCACTTGTCATTCTCCTTCCCTGCTGATACAAGGTGGAAGGGATCTTCGCAGCCAATTCTTTGAGCTTCCAGAGAGATCTTACAACTTTATAGAAAGTCCATTGAAGACAAAATCAAAGAAGTTCAACTAGGATTTTGCACAAGGCTGTGAACGTCATTTTCCTTTGTAAAATTTTTGATGGAAGGCATATTTTATAATTCATTTGTAATACAATTAAGAAATATAGAAATTGGCTATCAACATAAAATTGTTCAATGTAAGACTCCAAAGATTAATTTGATCCCATTTTAGAATTAAGACATAAGAGCCAGGCATAGCGGCTCATACCTATTATCCTAGTACTTTGGGAAACTTAGGTTGGTGGATTATCTGAGCTCAGGAGTTTGAGACCAGCCTGTGAAAGAGTGAGACCCTGTCTCCACTAAAAATACAAAAATTAGCCAGGTGTCATGGAGGGCACCTGTAGTCCCAGCTACTTGGCAGGCTGAGGAAGGAGGATCACTTGAGCCCACAAGTTTGAGGTTACTGTGAGCCATGATGCCACAGCACTCTATCAAAGGCAACAAAGTGAGATTCTGTTTCAAAAAAAAAAAAAAAAGAAAAGAAAAAAGAAAGAAAACGTGTGTTGCCCAGATCTATTTAATGGTAGAAGCTGCTCACTTTGCGGTCACTGGCTTGCTTTGGATGGAGCTTGGAGGACATGTCTTCCCGCTGTCCTGAAGCAGCGCTCCTCCAGACCCCAATCTGATTACCTTAATCCATCCTGGTCACACTACAGAGAACTGGCTTCAATCAGGACCATAAGTACAGCTTGCATGATACTGCAGGTGATCCAGACCCTGGCAGTCAGTAGGATTTATTTATTTTTTTTTTATTGAATCATAGCTGTGTACATTAGTTCAACCATGGGGTACAGTGTGGGGGCTTCACATGCAATCTGAGATATTTTATCAATCTGATTGACATAACGTTCATGATATTTTCTCATTTACTATATGAAAACATTTTTGATCCTTGTTTAGAAGTAGAATTTATTTTTGAGAGCATAGATTCCAGAACAATAATAGACCACATAGGAAGGTGTTAAAATTTATGCAAAATGTTTCATGGTGAAAATCCCTCTTTGTATTTCCAGGACTGTATGAGTTAAGATTCTGGAAGCAAGCAGGACAAATTTTCCTATATGATTTGCCAGGAAACTATGTCCTCAAAATTCCTCTCCTGATTTAGAAAAACACAACTATGAAAACTTAGCCACAGAGTTTGGGCATTTCACTCATGTTGCTGATTCTACATGATAATTGATCACTTCTGAATTGACAGGACTTACAATAGGCTCTTGTTCTTAGTTTTGGTTTGAACAGAGGAGCTAGGAAAGGAATAAAGAATTACTCCTCAGTGGCCATGTTTGGCAAAGGCAAGTCTCTCTTCCCCCGACTATCACTCATTCTGACAGAGCTGTGACACAGACCAGATGTGATTCCAATGTTAAAACTACATTGTTTTCATAACAAAGTCAGCTTACATCACTTCTAAATAGATCACACGAATGTTCCTCTGTATACTGTCATGGAGAGGGTGAGTTAGATCTTTCCAGAGGGCTTGCCAAGCACAAAATATAGGAGGTATAAAGATTCCCTTAAGGCATTCACTAACTGGTTTACAACCTACATATCCATGTATCTTTCTGCAGCACACAAGGAATTTTCAGTCACTGAGAAATAAAATTCCCTTTCTAGTAATTTCTTTTATTCCTGGAGGAAATTATAGGTACCTGTTCTTGTTGTAGGTAGAAGGCCAGAAATTTCATTGGCTGGAACTTAATTTGTTCCTTGTTTTTTTTTTGCCCTTTCTTCCTGGGTCATGGTGATCTTAATTTAATTTATGATTCCTGCACTTGAGAGTTTGATGTGCCCTAGTGTTCACATTTAACATCTAGAACTGGGAAGGTAAGGATTCTAAATTGAGGGCCAGAATCCACATGGTCTCAGCACCTGTAACCCACAATTCTGGAAGCTTAGTCCCTTCCTTTCTCCTTTTCTCAATTGTATCCCTACTTGCTTTATCACCTCTGTGGCCTGCATGGTAGATCTGGGGACCGAGAACTCCCCCTGAAAGCACTAACTACAAGTCCTTGTCAGAAGACGGTCATGGGAAAGTGCCAAATGAGGATACTCCTTGCTGACCAAGTCCCAGGACTCTTCAAACTATTGTGGTGGGCCAGAAGCAAGAATTTTTCTTTTAGTTTTAAAGATTGTAACTTTAATTGCCCTCATGCTTCTATTATCTATAACACACATTTTTATATGATAGATTTATATTAGGAAAAAACCCACTTAAATTTACATATGATGAAACAAGCAGGGTTAGTACAACAAAGAAGTATATCTAATAATACAAGAACGATCATTTATTTATTTCTATAAAATACTTCCTTTTTTTGTCCTTTGAGCAAAATAAAAAAGAAAAGACTCAAGGTAAGGAATGAATTATATAACCAAAATGCTCAGGAATATATTATTCCATTCTTAAATGTAGACTTTATTCCTTTAAAAAAATAGGAAAAATTTATCCATAAATAATGTACATCACTTTCAAGATTACTAGGTTATATAAGATAAATGCCACCATTGTGTCTCACATTTCTTAGCCAAGAAGTTTAGTGATTTTCTATTTTTCAATATCTTAAGACTTAGCTAAGGCATGATAAATTGTGTTCTAAACAATGTTTTCTGCTCATTCAATGATCTTTGGCTCTATAACCAAAACAGAATGAATTTGCAAATTTATTTTATGTGGTTATTTTAGATTGTCTATTACTCCAACCAGAGAGTGTAAGGTAGGTATCCTATTTCTGGGGCGAAAATGAAATTAAGCTTGATCTAAATGATCAACTTCAGCAAAATTATCCCCAGCTGAGAACCACTGGTCTCCATTGAAGGTCTGATTATGTTCCCACTTTCGTTGAATGACTGCATGGTATTTTACTATGCTTTGGCTCTGTAAGTACAAACTTAAAGGTTCCTTTTTTTGTGTGTGGTTACATTTTTTTTATTATCTTTATCATTAAATCATAGCTGTGTACAATAGTGCAATCAATGGGTACAATGTGCTGGTTTCATATACAATCTTAACTATTTTCATCAAACTGAATAACATAGCCTTCCTGGCAATTTCTCCATTATTATATGAAGACATTTGTATATACCCAGAAGACCAAAAATCACATTAAAGGTTCTTGAA
>CAUYON010060158.1:0-58168 GCA_963573935.1 Arctocebus calabarensis
CATGGCATTTTCTTGATCACTATATAAAGACATTGATACTCTACATTTAATAAGTTTCCCCAGTACCCTGCTAAGATGCACCGTAGGTGTGATCCCACCAATTGCCCTCCCTCCACCCATACTCCCCCCTCCCTTCCCCTCCCGTTATCCTGTTTTATATTGTTTTTCCTATAACTATGCTCTATTGATATGATTTTCTAGAGAGTATATATCTTATGCATATTTACATTTTCTTTATTCATGCATATATTCAAATTATTTGTCAAGTACTTTTTCTACTACGTGCCGATGACTATTTGTAGGTAATGAGGACATAGCAATTAACAAGACAGACAAAATCTCTATTCTCAAGAGGCTTAAATCCTAGTGAAAGACATAGACATCAGACAAGTATGCTTGTAAATATATACTATATCTATACTATCGCAGAGGGTAATAATTGTCTGCCAAGAAATCAGAGCAAGATCATAAATTTAGGGAATACAGAAGTTGTTGTATGTGGGACATTATAATTTTATATGTGGTGATCAGGTAGCCTTTCTGAGAAAGTGACTTTTGAAAAAGCACAAGAAGGAAAGGACACAGCAAGTTCTGGATGTCTGAGGTAAGAACATACCAAGCAGAGCAAGTGTGAGGCCCTAAGGCTGGAGAACCGCTAGCTGGAGAACCGTTGGCACACTCCAGGAATGGCCAGAAGCTCTGTGTGGTCAAAGCAGAGGGGAAGGTTGTGAGGTCAGAGAGGTGCTAGGGAGGGAGCCTGCAATGTCTTGTAGCTATGGGAAGATTTTGATGTTTAAGCTGTGTAAGCAGACATCAAAGGAAGATTCTATATACAGGAGTACTGAGACTAGGTTGTAGGGGTTAAGGATAGAGACTTGTTAACTTTGATAATTTCCCTGAGTAACAGACCCCTCAGAGGCACTGAAAAATATCAGTTACATAAGTATCTATTATCAAAGCCATTAAGCCAATCTAAATCCAATTCTCAGAGTATATTTTAGTTGGTCTATGTCCTTGTTAATTCCCATATTTAGAACTAGACCCAGGTGCCCAAGTTTAACCTGACAGCGGGGAGAGAGATGCATAATACGTGATGTTCCAATCAGTGAATGCTACAGGTATTTTTTTCTTTTGGTAGACACATGACACTGACTATCCATATTATAGTTAATGAAGACACCTTCTCTGTGATCTTATACTTGGGCATTTGGTGAGGGGAGGGTCTAAGTAAAAGCTTACATTTATCTTTGTCAAGTTTATGTTATTTAAAAATATAATCAGATATAAAGATATACTATGTTCCAGTTCAGTTAAACAAACACGAAGTAAGCATCAAATATAAGTCAGTTCTATCCTGTGGACACCAGAGAAGTTCAGCGTGAACAGCAGATCCTTCACTGAGATAGCTTCACAGAGTTGGCTGATTTTTGTTTCTTATATTGGTGAATTTTCAAACATTTTTTGAGTTGTTGTGAAACAAATAGTTAACTAACTTGTGCTTTATAATTTACACATTTAGTGTCACATTCCTTAAACCATTCCAATTTGCTTCAGAGCAGTTAACACGGTCCTGTCTGAGACATGGGGATGCTGCATTGGAATCATAAACACTGGTCATGTTCAACCCACTTCTCTTCTCTTTATCATTTCCTGCAGAAGCAGTCAGGTCCTGCTTTTGCTCCCCAAAGCAAAACCAATACCTCCTGTAGAAAGTGTCTGAGAATTCACATTCCACCCTCACCCCACAATTACACTGCCTTATTTAACAAGGCACTGAATGAGGCAGAGTTACAGAAACACTTCCTTGCTTCCGGTAGGGAAAGCTCCGAGCATGAGCTACACCACCAGTGGAGAAGCCTGGGGAGAGAGTCAGCCAAAGTATTCTGAGATGTTTGCTTAATGTCTTACCTGTGCCTGACTTCCTGCCCTTTCTAGTCCCATTCTTCCAATTCCTAATTAGTTTTTCTGGAAATATGTCCCAAGGTGATGTATGTGTGATAAAGTCATATGACTTTTCTCTCTCCCCACCCCCATGGTCTTCGGATTGATTTGTGCAGATTTACTGTATTAACTCCTTTTAATAAGGCCATATCTTAATCTATCTTGCATAGTCTTTATTCTCTTATCTAGTGTTAAGAATATCAGAGGGTATTCACTGTATCTACCATCCTGGTTACTCTATGAAAGAAGTTGGTTTTAGTTTGATACTACAAGTTCTTAGTGAAACAATGCTGAGCTTAAGTTATCTTACTACATTCCCTAAGTTATCAATTTTTCTGGAATTTTATAATTCAAGCCCAGTAATATGCAGATTTTCATCTACAAAGACCACAGTTACTTCTTTCTTAACCTACTTTGTGCTTTAGATATTGTTCCTTTCTCTATGATCTGTTGTCTTTAAATTTTTATTAATAACAGAGTGTCAGATAGAAGTTTCAATAGATCTGAGCCATGCCTCAACTCTGAAACAACCAAAGTGTACAGAGTTAGACAACAGACATAAGTTCTCTGAGTCCCAATTTTATCGTGTAAAAAACGAGTAGTCAGATGCCAAAATGTCTATGAGTGAGTGAACAGGTTAAAGAAGTGTACTGCTTTCACACCATGGAGAGCTATTCAGATATAATTCTTGTGCCTTTTTAGTCCCAGCCTTGTTCCAAATATGTTTGAGACTATGCATAAAAACAAGAGTTATGAATAATAAGCAACATGGAAATATTCATAATATAGGCAAAACACAATGTGCATATCTTTTCACTGTGATTATATAATATTGGTTAATCACTTAGTCACTTAGTCTAGAAAGAAACACGAAACTCTGAAAATAGATGTTTAGATTAGTAGGTCAGCTGGACATATTTTACCTTTAATAAGTTTCATAATAAGTCTTAGAATGTTTTTATATCACAAATAATATATCAATATATTCCTTCCTATTAAAAAAATGAAATAGTTTCCTTTCAACTGTTAAGTCTTACTACTTTGAGTAAAAAGTAACTACCACCTTTATCTTAGTGTGTATCCTTCTAGACCTTTTCCTTACCACTAGAAGCATATGGATAGAGAAAGGTTGTGTTGGTATTATTTATGTAACTTTTTGTTAACTTTTTAAAATTTTTGTTAATTTTGTTTAATTTTTGTTAAATTTCATGGTCATGTCCTCTGCTCAACTTTCAATTAGTTTTCTTCTTGCTGAATCTAATTTGCAAATGAATTGGGCATTAATATTTTATCCATCACATACATTGTAAATATTTTCAGTGTGTTTCTCATTTTTTATCTTTTTTACACATTTTATTAATATATTCTATTTGCTATAGAATATGTATGCATTATGTAGCATGTATAATGTTATTCTACCACATGTAAGTGTAAAAATCTATATAGCTGGGGTGATGTCATTGAAAATGGTAGAGTAGGTGGATCTAAGAGCCCATTCCATCCCAGAATCATCAAATAATCAAGAAAAACTGTCAGAATCAAATTTTTTGGACTCTGAAAACCAGTCAAAGGTTTACAACCACCAAGCAAATTCTAAATCAAAAAATAAATAAATAAAAAAAGGCAGTAGGAAACAAAATATAGTGGAAAGTTTTGTGCCATTTTTGGTTTGCCTTTGCCCGCCTGCTTCTCCAATGTGTGGTTGTGTAGTGGTATTGAGAATGGCAGTCCGTATTTCTAGAGTGCTACACTGGTCCCTGGATGTAGAGGAAGCAGACTAAACCTGGCTCACACTGAATTGTATGTGTTCTAGCCTGTCTAGGTCCTACCTGAAGGATTAATGCAAGGCACTTATCTTCCTTTCACCTAACTTAGCACTCATTCCAGATAGAAAAGCAGGAATCACTCTTCAAAAACACTGTAAAGCAAATGAAGGACCCATAGCCACGTGAGGCAAAAATGATGACTGAGACATGCAATAAAGCACTGAAAGTCCTGGGGATGGGGATTTGCTGAGGGAGTTTCTTTAAGAAATTAGGGTATTTAAGATTTCCTATGTGTATGTGCATATTTAGAGAGCCATGTGCATGCCCAGGGAAGAATACACAATCAGAGAGGACTTGACAAGACCTTAAACTTTCACATTTGGCTGAACACTGGGCTCAGTGCAAGCAAGAAGTGAAGTCTAAGGTAGGGTTGTAAATGGCCTTTCTGAGCACAAAGCCAACCTACAAGCATCAGAAAAGATCCCTTCCCTTCCATTCCTTTTCTTTCCTTTATTTTTTTTCTTCTCTTTGTATCCATCTCCTTCTGTCTCTCTCTAACTCTTACCTGACAAAAAGCTAAAGGAACAAGAATTTCAAAGAATACAGACTTTAAAAAACATTTTTGATAAATCATTGAACAAATAACCACAGCCTACATTTGTAGAAACAAAAACAAACTTTGAGGAGGGGAAACATATCTTTTTTCCTGAGTTCCATATGGAATAACTGGAAAATTCAATGTACGGAATCCAATGTAAGCACTGTAAATGTACAATTTTTAAAAAACAATAAAACATAAAGAAATAATAGACAGCCAACTCTATGATTTTCTTTTATAATCTCTATTTGTGTAGGGTAGCCTTTCTTATTACAAAATTATAAAAATATCCTAAATTTTCTTCTAATATGTACATGTTTTTATGTTTATTTTTCTTAAAACATAAGGAATTTGGTCATGCATCATGTAAATGAGAAAGCATTTTTTTCTTCAATGTTACAGTTATTTAACTAATGACATTTATTGAAAGTTCACCCATCTCTCTTCCTGCAAGTTAAAATAGTTTAAAACGCTAGTTTGATCATATATTAAATTTTCCATATTATACAGGTTTAATTCTCTAAACACTCTGACTGTTCTCATGCCTGGTCTGCAATGTTTCAACTAGTACAGCTATTATGGTATTTTTTTTTAAACAGAGTTTTACTCTCTTGTTCAGCTAGAGTGCCCTGCAATCATCATAACTACAGCAACCTCAAACTCTTGGGCTCAAGTGATCCTCCTGCCTCTGCCTCCCAAGTAGCTGGAACTATAGGTGTGCACCACCAGACTGGGCTAGTTTTTCTATTTTTGTAGAGATAGGGTCTCACTTTTGCTCAGGCTGGTCTTGAACTCATAAGCTCAAGCAATTCACCCTCCTCGTCCTCCAAGGGTTCTAGGATTCCAGGCATGAGCCATATCTTTTGTCATCTTTTATGACTTTTTACCATGTTCTTTTTGGGGAGTTGGAGGGGGGAGGACAGAGTTTTACAGTTGCCTAGGCTAGAGTTTTCATGGTGTCACCCTAGCTTACAGCAACCTCAAACTCATGGGTTCAAGCATTCCTCCTGCCTCAACCTCCTGAGCAGCTGGGATTACAGGTGCTTGCCAAAATGCCCAGCTTATTTTTCTATTTTCAGTATAGTCAAGGTCTCAGTCTTGCTCAGGCTGGTCTCAAAGTCCTGAGCTCAAGTGATTCTCTCTCCTCAAAGAGTTAGGATGACAGGCCTGACCACTGTACCCAGCCTCACCATGTTCCTCTTCAGTTGTTTTTTATCCCTGAGCCTTTCTAAGACATATTTAAAAATTCATCTTGTTAACTTCTATTGAAGTACAGTTGTAATATTGACATCATGTTGAATTTATGAATTCCCATTAATATTGCATCTTGATATCAATGAACCAAAATTCTTCTTCATTTATTTCAAAGGTAGTCATGAAGAATGTAAGCGCTATCCCTTGCTTTCTGCGTGATTCTGGGCAGTTTACTTAAATACTCTGTGTAGTGAGAATTTAATAATTTTTTTTTTCTTGCAGTTTTTGGCCGGGCTGGGTTTGAACCCACCACTCCGGTATATGGGACTGGTGCCCTACTCCTTGAGCCACAGGC
Organism: Arctocebus calabarensis; assembly: GCA_963573935.1. NCBI lineage: Eukaryota > Metazoa > Chordata > Mammalia > Primates > Lorisidae > Arctocebus > Arctocebus calabarensis. Next base: position 5,855 of record CAUYON010060158.1, read on the forward strand.
ACCGCCCTGAGAATTTAACAATTTAATCCACATAATTTTTTTTAATGCTCAGCACAATGTATCTATTGAATGATTTAAATTTTTCCTTTAAAATACATTTATTTAATATTTGTTCACTAAAATTAAACAAGGAGAAAAATTGACTCTGTCACTAATTATAAATGTCAATTTATGGAGAGGTGCATGCAAGAACCCTGTTTTCTAGTCTTTGGTTGCATGTTGCCTAGAAGTGACAGGTGTGCTAAGGGATCAGCTAGATGTGGTTTTGAGTTGCAGCCATGCTATGGGTCTTAATCAGGTCACCTAATCTCCCTTCCCAATAATATCAACCTGCAATATTTCTGTGAACATGCAAAATAATAACCCAAAATAATAATTATATTTATCAAGCACTGAGAATATGCCAGGGACTTTATAATTTTAATTTAATTTTTATTAAATCATAAATAATTACATTTAAGGGGTACAATGTGATTGATGACTTGATATACAATGTGGAATGCTTAAATCAAACTGGTTAACACAATTATCACCTCACTTATTTTTTTGTGGTAAGACATTTATAATATACTCTTACTTGTTTTGAAATGGACCTTTGCCTTGTGCATAGTAGGCGAGATCTTACCACATACCTTCCTTATAACCACCCTCCTCTTGCCCCTCCCCTCTCCCACTGTCCCCTCCTTCCTTCTGGACTATATTTGTTTTATCATTTGTATGAATGTGTAAGTGACTATATATTGGTTTCATAATAGTATTGAGTACATTGGATATCTTTTTTTCCTCATTGTTTGGATACTTTTAAATTTAAATTTATTTAAATATGTTCTGGCTCCATCCAGGTAAACATAAAAGATGTAAAGTCTCCATCTGTTTTATGACTGCATAGTATTCCATGTTATACATATACCACAATTTGTTAATCCATTCATGGCTTGATGGGTATTTGAGCTGCTTCCACAACTTGGCAATTATAAATTGGGCTTCAATAAACATTCTGGTGCAAATATCTTTTTTGTAAAATGATTAGATAGATACCTACTAATGGAATTACAGGATCAAAGAGTAGGTCAACTTTTAGTTCCTTGAGAATTCGCCATATTTCTTTCCAAAAAGGCTGTATTGATTTGCAATCCCACCAGCAGTATAGAAATGTTCCCTTCTCTCCACATCCATGCCAACATCTGCAGATTTGGGATTTTGTGATGTGGGCTAATATTACTGGAGTTAGGTCATATCTTAAAGTGGTTTTGATTTTCATTTCTCTGATGATTAAGGATAGTGAACATTTTTTCATGTGTTTGTTAGCCGTGAGCCTATCAGCTTCAGAGAAGTTTCTGTTCAAGTCCCTTTCCCACAGAGAAATGGGGTTGTTTGTTCTTTTCTTATTGATTAATTTAAGTTCTCTGTAGATTCTAGTTATTAGATCTTTGTTGGAATCATACCCTGCAAAAATCTTCTCCTATTCTGAAGGCTGTCTGTTTCCTTTACTTATAGTGTCCTTAGCTGTGCAGAAAATTTTTAGCTTCATCAGATCCCAGTAATATATCTTTGGTATTGCTTCAATTGCCAGGGGGGTCTTTCTCATGAAATATTTTCCCAGGGCAATCTCTTCAAGCATTTTCCCTGCACTCTTTTCTTATATTTGTATAGTTTCATGCCTTAAATTTAAATCTTTTATTCAGTGAGAATCAATTTTTGTTAGTGGTGAAAGATGAGGATTCAGTTCCAGTCTTCTACAGATCACTAGCCAGTTCTCCTAGCACCATTTCTTAAATAAGGAATCTTTCTTCCAATGTATATTGTTGTTAGGCTTATCAAAGATCAAATGATGATTTGTGGCTAGGTCCTTCTCTAGATTCTCTATTCTGTTCCATATATCTATATTGCTATTTTGTGCCAGTACATGCTGTTTTGATTACTATAATTTTGTAGTATAACCTGAAATAAGGTCATGTGATGCTTCGAGATTTGTTCTTATTTCTAAGTAATATATTGACTATTTGAGTTTTTTTCTGATTCCACATAAAACAAAAGTACTCTTTTCAAGTTCTTTAAAGTATGACATTGGTGCTTTGATAGGGATTGCATTCAATTTGTAGAGTGCTTTGGGTAGTATTCACCATAGACATTTTAACGTTTTAGCAATTGATTCTTTCCAGCCACAGCATGGTATGTTTACCCATTTGTTAATGTCTTCAGCTATTTCTTTTCTCATTATAGAGATCTTTTACATCCTCTGTTAAATAATTTCCCAGATAGTCCATCTTCTTTGGCACTACTGTAGAAGAAACAGAGTCACTGACTATATTTTCAGCTTGACTATTGTTGGTATATATAAAAGCTACTGATTTGTAAGCATTCACTTTGTATACTGAGACACTGCTATATTCCTTGATCACTTCTAAGAGCTTTGTAGTTGAGTCTCTGGGGCTTCCCAGGTATAAAATTATGTCATCTGCAAAGAGTGAGAGTTTGATCTCCTCTGAGCCCATTTGAATATCCTTGGTCCTCTTCCCTTACCCGATTGAAATGGCTAGGACTTCCAGAACTATGTTAAATAGCACTGGTGACAATGGACATCCTTGTCTAGTCTCAGATCTGAGTGGAAATGTTTTCAATTTTACTCCATTCAATTTGATATTGGCTGTGGGTTTGCTGTAGATGGCCTCTATCAGTTTAAGAAATGTCACATCTAAGCTTATTTTCTTCAGTGTTCTAATCATGAAAGGATGCTGGATATTATCAAAAGCTTTTTCTGCATCAATTGCTAGAGTCATATAGTCTCTCTTTTTTATTTTATTTACGTGGTGTATTATTTTTATAGATTTACATATGTTGAACTAATCTTGTATCCCTGATATAAAACTAACTTGATTGTGCTGTATCATTTTTTTTTGATATGTTGTTGAATTCTGTTTGCTAGAATCTTGAATATTTTTGCATCAATATTCATTAATGATATTGGTCTATAGCATTCTTTGTTGTTTCCTTTCCTCTTTGGGGGAATCAAGGTGATAACTGCTTCATAGAATGTGTTGGGGAGGATTTCTTCTTTTCCTATGTTTTGGTAAAGGTTATATAATATAGGCACTAGTTCCTCTTTGAAGACTTGGTAGAATTCTGATGTAAACTTATCAGGTCCCAGACTTTTCTTTTTTGGAAGATTTTGTATAGTTGATGCTATTTCAGTGGTTGATATATAGGTCTATTCAAACTTTCTAATTCTTCCTGGTTGAGTCTAGGAAGGTGGTGTGCTTCCAGATATTGGTCCATTTCCTCCAGATTTTCATATTTCTCTGAATGGAGTGTGTTTGGTAATCATTTAGGATTTTTTGAATTTCTGGGTTATCTGTTGTTATCTCCTTTATCGTTTCTGAGTAATGTTATTAAGGATTTTACTTTTCTGTTTCTGGTTAGGCTAGCCAAAAGTTTATCAATTTTATTAATCTTTTCAAAGAAGAAACTTTTTGTTTCATTTATCTTCTGAATGATTCTTTTGTTTTCAATATCATTTAATTCTGCTCTTATTTTGGTTATTTCTTTTCTTCTGCTAGGTTTGGGGATGGATTCTTCTTCCTTTTCCAGTTGCTTGAGATGACTCATTAAGTGGTTGATTTCCTCTCTTTCTTTTTTCTTGATGAAGACTTCTAATGCTATTTCCCTCTTAGGACTGCCTTTGAAGTATCCCATAGGTTTTGATAATTAATGTCTTCATTATCATTTTTTCCCAAGAGTTTGAAGATTTCTTTCTTAATCTCATCTTTGACCCAGCTATCATTCAGCCTAAGGTTATTTACTCTCCAAGACTTTGAGTATGAAGATTCTGTTGCTGTTGAATTCAACTTTTATTCCGTGATGATCCAAGAAGATACAAAGAATAATTTCTATTCTTTTAAATTTGTTGAGATTAGACTTGTGTCCTAAAATAAGATCAATTTTGGAGAATGATCCATAGGCTGATGAGAATAATGTGTATTCAGTTTTTCTCGGATGAAATATTTTGTAGATGTCTGTTAAGTCCATTTGTTCTACGGTCAAGTTTAAGTCCATTATTTATTTGTGTAGTTTCTTCTTGGAGAATCTATCCAGAATTGACAAAGGGGTGTTAATATCTCCAACTTTTATAGTGCAAGAAAGCATGAAATTGCTCACATTTGTTAGGTTTTGCTTTGTAATTTGAAGAGCATTCAGGGAGGATGCATAAATTTTAATGATTGAAATCTTTTCCTGGCATTTCCCTTGACAAATATGTAGTGTCTATCCTTGTATTTTTTTCTCTTCATTGGTTTTAATACTATGGTATCTGTAAATAAAATTATAACCCCTGCTTTTTTCTGATTTCCATTTGCCTGTATTATGGATGTCTATCCCTTCACCGAGTCATTTTTTATCCTTGGATTTAAGATGAATCTCTTGTAGGCAACAGATTTCTGGCCCAAGTTTTTTATCCAGCAACCTGTGCCTCTTTAGAGGACAATTTAAGCCATTCACCTTAAATTAGAGAATTGATAGATATGGTAGTGTTTTGACCATCATGTTTTTCAAAGGGCCAATGCATATTTTTAATCTTTTCACCATTGTGGAAGTTAGGTTTTGTTGTTAAGTTCTGCCTGAGTTTACTTTGATGGTAGACCATTGTGTTGGTCATTATGAAAAATAGATTAATATTTCTTATTGAGTTTGTTTAGTTATGGCAAATTTCTTCAACATGTATATGTCATTAAAGTATTTGATTTCTCCATCACAAATGAAACTCAGTTTAGCTGGATATAGAATCCTGGGATGAAAGTTGTTTGGTTTTAGAAGACTGAAGGTCAATGACTATCTTCTTTTGGCTTGACAAGTTTTGGCTGAAAGATCTGCAGTCATTCTAATATTCCTTTCTTTGTAGGTAATGCTTTTCTTATGTCTGGCTGCTTGCAGGATTTTTTCTCCTTCATATTAACATCAGCAAAGTTAATTACAATGTGTCTAGGAGATTATTTGGATTGAGTCTTGCTGGGTTTCTGAAACTATCTACCATCTGAATTTCTGTATCTCTTGCAATGCTTGGGAAATTCTCCTCCATAATATCTTGGAGTAGAGCATCTATGCCTTTAGGAAAATTCTCTTCTCCTTTAGGAATTCTTATAAATTGGATATTTCATCTTTTGGAATGATCCCACAACTCTCTCAGGTAATATTCAGTTTTTGTTTTTCATTTTTCTTCCTCTTTGAAAGCTTGGGATCATTCAAAAGACTTGTCTTCAATTTCTGACATCCTCTCTTCTGCCTTCTCAACTCTATTTCTGAAGGATTCTATTGAATTTCAAAGTTCCTTGAATAACTTTTTCACTTCCTTGAGCTCTTTTGTATCTTTTCTCATTATGTCCATAAGCTTGGTGTCTTTGAGTTCATTAATTTCTTGAGATAACTTTTGAACTACTCCTTGGATTTCTATTTCCATATTTTCTCCATCTTTTCCATATTTTCTGTTCATCTTATTTGTCATACATATTTTTGAGGTCTCTCAAGGAAATCTATTTCTGACAATCCAGCCATTTGTCTATGAATGGCATCTTCTTTTGTATCTCCTTTGTCATTCCTTGGGGGAGTTGATGTACTCTGACTATTCATGTTCCCAGAGTTCTTCCACTGGTTCCTCCCCATGTATTTTCTCCAATTTGACAATTAAAACTGGTAGTGTTTTAAGTGTCAAAGAGATTAGTGATCCAATCTCACTGGTAGGGTGAAATTGGATTCAGAGCCCCAGGAAGTGGAGTTAACCGTCCCTTTACCAATGAGCTGGGGCTTGTGATTGTTGGTTTTTCCCCCTGTAGCCTTACAAAGGCCCCTTTCAGAGTTTCAGCAGAGACTCTGAGGACCTGCTTGGTGAGATAGCATAAGGTGACTCTGTCTTGAAGTCAGCCAGCATCCACCTGGTTGTAATGAGTCATGGCATCAGGTTGAAATCTCAGATGGGGGGAATATAAGAAATTGTGGTGACCTGCCTCCCACCAGTGATGGCTGGAGGTGGAGAATCTGTCTGTTGTCACTACAAAACAACCACTGCTCAAACTTGGAGGATCCTGGGTGGACAGTCCAAGTTGAGAATTCTAATCAGATTATCTCAGGCAATAAAATCACTGCTCAATAGGGAGAGTTCAAAGGGTTTCCACTGGTCTGATATAAAAATTCACAGGAAGTTGCATCCTGCCAAACCCAGGGTTTGCAGTCTGGTCTCCTCTGGTGAGCTACCAAGTCACAAGAGATCACCCACCAAAGGCAGAATAGGGGTGTCAGCGCCTCTGCCCACTGTGCACCTTTGCAGCATGTCTGTCCCTCCTACATGTCCCTCTCTTCTCACACCCCCACTGCATCCTCTGGAGTAACTGTTTCCACACTACTGTCCAGTGGCCCACACAATGCTCGGCCCCCTTGAGGAACTGCCAAACACTCTGGGCTCTGCAAAGGGCAGATCTTAAGACAATCAGGCAAGGGGGAATTGTGGGCTAGGAGTTCAGAATTGGGGGGAAATATTTGTTCAATTTTATGCTGGGCAGGATGATGCCTAGGCTCACAAGTGGGACCTCCCTGGAGAAGGATGCCTGGTGCTTAGTGGCTCTCTCCTGAGGGGTAACTGAGAGGTCTTTTGTTCCCTGCTTGCTTACAGAGAACCCACAGAAAGCTTCCCACTTGGAGAGGGATCTCTCATCCTCTTGGAAATGGGTTTTGTACTTGAAATTATTTTTCTTGGATACTCTTCATTGAGTTGCAGCTTGCCTCTGCAGAGATGATGTGTACTTTTCTTTTTTCTTAGCTCAGCTCCCCACCTTCAGCTTCACTGAGTCCACTATGTTCAGTATCTCGCCCCCTGGCCAGGAGCCTCTGGTGAAAGCTTCCTCTAGTCTACCATCTTCCTTCTTCCTCAACTCCAGACACTTTAGATATTATGTTTTATGATTCCAACAATCCAATGTACTATCAGCGTCCCCATTTTATAGGTGAAAAAACTGAGGCACAGGGAGGTTAAGCAACAATCTTAAGGTTATATATCTAGTACTACAATCTATCTAATATCCTTAACCACTGTGTTACATAGCTTTTCTCCAGAAAGCAAGTGGCAAAAAGAGGTGCAAAAATAAAGATAACACCTTATTTTTTTGTTGGTTATTATTATTTTTCTTATTATTTGGGTATAACTTCAAACCTGAGACAATGTTATTGTATACCAAAAAATTCTAAAACCAAATAAAGGGGAAACTCTATTTTGTCTCTGGACTTGCACATCAGATTGCTTTGTTCTTTTTGATTGGTTTCATTGCTAAGAAACTAAGAACTGGGTAAATGTCCAAGGTTGGTAATTTCGAAATCAGTGAGTTTATGAACTCTAGTGCTGTAGTCTCTGTCTTAAAGACACATTTTGGCTATCGCCAGTAGACACCAACATTTTTAATCTATGGCAGAAACCATTAATGAGTTTTAAAAACTCAACTGGAAAAAAAAAGAATGCAACTCTACAATACAGGTCTGTTACATAGTTGGATATGATTAGTTTCTTGTTGCCATAGTAGCTATACATGGAAGCAAGGACATAAACTAAGACACTAGTGTTATAATCTACAATAAATATAAGATTTGGTTTAATACAAGTCTTATTAGTGGCCTTAGCGTAATTTCCTTGTTAAAAATAAAGCAACATGATTTATCATATTGACCTCTAACCGTATATAATTTATTATTCATGAAAAGGCTCCAGATTGATACATGGTAACGGGAAAGTTATTTTCTTTATATAATAGAAGAAGGCTTAATAGAATAGAAGAAGGCTGTGGGTACTCAATGCCACATATGCAGACGAAGTCAGAGAAACTCATTCAATAATCTGAGTGTGAGGTCGAAAAGTCTTCAGATATGCAACTCAATTTTTATCAATTTATCTTGATGTTTTCACACCACATAGGCATGTATCTAAGAATTGATCAAAATGAAATCCAAAACCTTTGCACCTTTAAATGACTCTTAAAATATGGCCCAACTTGATTCTAATTTGGGCTAAGGTCAATATTGTTGAAGGCTATGTTTATAGGCACATTCAAATAAAGAGTGGAAATCACTCAAATAAGTGGTAACTAAAATACTTTTAACCTAAAAAAAGAAAAAGAGAACAGCTCATAAGAGATTTTTTTTTAATGTTCAAATGAAGGTAATAAATCTGGCCTGGAAAATAAAGCGTAGTTGAATATAAATGGACCCTTCTTACATGTAAACTTGATATTCCTGACCGGAAAAAAAAAATCGAGATTTCAGGAAATATATATCTTTATTTTTAATATAAACATTTGGATCTTTTGTATAAAATACCACTCTATTTTCAAAAGCTAAGAGAATGTGACCAGTATTTTATGGCTTACCAAGTTTAAATACCAGGGGAGAATTCTAAGGTTTTTCTTTTGTCTACAAATTCAGACACTTACCAAAACTAAATATAGCCTGATATTAACTAAAACTAAATATAAGCTCACACCTGTAATCCTAGCTATCTGGGAGGCTGAGGGGGGAGGATTGCTTGAAGCCAGGCGCTTGAGATCAGCCTGCACAAGAGCAAGACCCAATCTCTACTAATAAATAGAATAATTAGCTAGGTATTATGGTGGGCACCTGTAGTCTTAGCTCCTCAAGAGGCAGGAAGATCACGTAAACTCAGGATCTGAGGGGGTTCTGAGCTAGCTTGATGCCACGGCATTCTACATTCTAGCCTGGGTCTCTTGTCTCAAATAGAACAAAACAAAACAGAAAACCTAAAAAGAAATAAACAAAAGCCCCAAACTAAATATACATATTAGACAACTATAAGCTGAAGCAATCAGAAAGGAATACCCTATTCCAAATACCACAGTTTGCCATTGTTCAATCATTTCATTAATTTATAATTTTTAAATACTTTCCATACTGTTCTTAATGTACCTGGCATCTTATTTCTGGCTTCAATTGCTGACAAGTCCTAGGCATAAAATCTAAAGAGCCTATAATAGACAAGACAACTCCTAAATGTTCTTTCCTCAAAGGAGCCTTCAATATCAGAGCCCTTCAGGACACAGAAGGGTTTCAAGGATATTTTGGCCAATAGCCATTATTTTTCATATTATTCTACATTATATTTCATACACTTTCCAATTCTCTAAAGTGCTTACCTCCACTTGGAGTTTTTCCAGAATTCCAAAGTTTCCTTTAACTAAAATACTGTAGTACAGTATACCAGCATCATTTACCAGTTCTCTTTATCCTCTTTCAAGAAAGCAATGGCTAATAAAGTGAAAACTTCTGGTTTTTTTGAGACAGAGCCTCAGGCTGTCACCCTAGATACCCCTGGATAGAGTGCTGTGGCATCACAGCTCACAGCAACCTCCAATTCCTGGGCTCAAGTGAGTCTCTTGCCTCCACCTTCCATGTAGCTGGGACTACAGGCGCCCCGCCACAACGCCCGGCCATTTTTTTGGTTGCAGCCATCATTGCTTTTGGCGGGCCCAGGCTGGATTTGAACCTGCCAGCTCAGGTGTACGTGGCTGGTGCCTTACCCCATTGAGCCACAGGCGCCGAGCCTCAGTCTATTATTTGGATAAGAGTGCATTATAGCTCGCAGCAACTTCAAACTCCTGGGCTCAAGCATTCTTCCTATTTCATCCTCCCAAGTAGCTGAGGCTACAGGTACATGCCACCATGCCTACCTAATTTGGGGAGTTTTTTTCCTTTTGCTTTTCTTTCTTTCTTTTTGTTTTTTTTTTTAAAGATAGGGTCTGGCTATGTTGCTCGGACTGGTCTTGAACTCCTAGCTTCAAGTGATCCTCCCACCTTGACCTCCCAAAGCACTAGGATTATAGGCATAAGCCACCACAACCAGCCTTATTTAACATTTAAAATATCAATTTATTTCACCATAAATAGGATATATAAGAATTAACTAAATAACATAACATTACTTGTATGTTAATATATCACAGCATGTTATACATGACATATACACTATAGTAACAGAATATAAACAAACATGATCATCTCAGTAAGTGCAGAAAAAGCCAGGTGCAGTGGCTCATGCCTGTAATCGTAGTGCTGTGGGAGGATTGAGCTCAAGAGTTTGAGACCAGCCTGAGCAAGAGTGAGACCGCATCTCTACTAAAAATAGAAAAACTAGCTAGGCATTGTGGCAGGCACCTATAGTCCCAGCTACTCAGGAGGCTGAGGCAAGATGATTGCTATAGCCCAAGAGTTTAAGGTTGCTGTGAATATGGCATTCTACCAAGGGTGACAGTGTGAGACTGTTGTTGCAGAAAAAGTGTTAGACAACATCCATCCCTAATTAAAAGCTAAGCAAACTTCCTTATAAAGGACATCTATGAAAAAACTATAGATATCATCATACTTGATATTTCTACCTAAACCCCAGAATGAAGCAAAAATGTATACTTTCACTTTTACTCAACATTGTATGGAGATTGTTCACAGGGCAAAAAGGCAAGAAAAGGAAAAAAGAAGCATCCAGATTGGAAACAAAAAAGTAAAACTGTCCTGATTCTATATGGACACATTACTGTCCATATAGAAAATTCTATGGAATCTACAAAAAAAAAAAAAAAAAAAGCTAATAGAACTAAAATTTTAGGATGTTTGCAGAATACAAGATCAATATATTACTTTTTTTTTTTTTTTTTTTTGGAGACAGAGTCTAACTTTTCTGCCCCCAGTAGAGAGCTGTTGCGTCATAGCTCACAGCAATCTCAAACTCCTGGGATCAAGAGATTCTCTTTCCTTAGCCTCACAAGTAACTGGGACTACAGGCACCTGCCACAACACTCAGCTATTTTTTAGAGACAGAATCTCACTCTTGCTCAGGCTGATCTTAAACTTGTGAGCTCAAGTGATCTACCCACCTCGGCCACCCAGAGTGTTGGGATTACAGGCGTGAGCCACCTTGCCTAGCCAACATCAGTGTATTTCTATATAATAAAAACAAACAATTTAAAGTTGAAATTATTTCAGACACTGCAGAATGTCACCTGAATCCTTAATAGAACACTCACAAGTCAGGCACAAAAGCTCCAAGTTGATTCAACCTCAGACTTTTTTTTTTTGCGGTTTTTGGCTGAGGCTGGGTTTGAACTCGCCACCTCCAGCATATGGGGCCGGCGTCCTACTCCTTTGAGCCACAGCTTTGTGCAGTGCCAACCTCAGACTTTTTCTTCCAACTCCCCCACCCTGTGCTTCTACAAGGTTCAGGGCATAATAATTTCTCCTCCTGTCCACACCCAGTTGCTGTTCATGGAAGGGTTGAGGCTGTGAGTGTTGACTTAAATTGCCCAGGGATATTCTGTAGAGCGAGTAAAGGTAGACCCTGCAGTCAGAAGCTTGGGGAACAGGACTCGGGCAGGGAAATTGGAGATGGGGCAGAAAGATGTGAGGAAGCCAGGGAGGATAGCAATCAAGGAGGTAGCCTCAGGGAGCTGTCCATGGTGGTGATTGCAAAGCCCTGTCTCTCAGCCAACCCGAGATCCCCCGGGCCCAAGCTGAGGCCAGTTCCCAATCTCAGGATCAGCCATGGAAGTACCTCTCTTCCCAGCCTCTGTATCTCTAGGAAGAGGTCATGGCGCATTCTCATCCTACTGATACAATCCTGGGAGCAATTCCCAGCCAGAGCCAGGGCTGTCACTTCTTCCACATCCCAGGTTCATGGGGACTCACCTGGCATGATGGCAGGATTGCCATGACAGCCCCGCTATCCACTGCCCTGGAGAACAGGACAGCCTGGTGCTTCCTAGCCCCAAAGGATGAAGCTGCAGCTTCTGCAGTAAAATATTCAAGCCTCCAAGGAGGTGGGGGGACCTCCCCAAGGAGTCAGTCTCCTCTGCTGAGGGTAACCCAAGCTCACAAATCACCAGACAGGTACTAACATCACCTCAAGTCACACGCCTGGAGTGAGGGGTTTGGCTTGGGAGTCAGGGATGGATGGCCCAGAGAGAAGGGAGAAGGCAGGCAGAGGAACAGGAATGGGAGAGACGAGGCAGGTTCCAGTGGGCTCTGACGGGAACCCACACAGTCACAGGCTCTGCAGTGCAGGGAGCTCAGGAGGTTCTTAAGTCAAACCTGCATTAAAGTCCTCACTCTGAGGCAAATGACCCTCTCCTAGTTTTGTGTGTTCAATCAGTAAGATAAAGGACATAGAATACCCAAGACATAGCAGCGTTCAGTCAAGGGAAAGGCACCGCCAGCATTTGCCCCTATAGAGGATGCAGATGGGGTGGGACAAAGACGGCAAGTGGAAGAGAGGACTGGTGGTGCTGGCTGGCACGGGGCACAGAGGGTGAGGGGAAAGGGAAGAAGGGCAGAAGGAGGTGGCTAGAACAGCACAGCAGCCCTGACTCCAGATCCCGCAGAGACTGTCCCCCACCTTGCAGCTCCCTGCCCTCACCTCCTTCTCCCTGCCAGGTGCCCACGGATTTCCCTGCTGTGGCCAGAAGTCTGTGGAAATTGTGGATATCCGGTGAGAACCAGTCTGCCCATCGTAGGGCCTGCTTCTGGCCTCCCCACGACCGCTAGCCTTTACCTACCGACACCACATATCCCCCAACCGCAAGTTCTCTCTTGCTCCTTTCCAAACTTCCCCAGGGGCAGTATCCAGGCCAGAAGTCTGGGGAGGAGGAAGGGTCTCTACCACTCCTTTCTGTTTCTGCCCTCAGCCCTAACACTGGACAAGGACTAGGGGTGGGGGGTACACCCAAGGACAAGGATGCCACCGGACACTTAGAGCTACCTTGCCTGTTGAAGACAGAGCTGTCCAAGGTGGGAGTGGGCAAGTGGGTGGGGGACATTGCCCTGGGCTTCCCCCTCTGTAAGGAGCCACTTTATGGGCACTGATTCTCAAAGTGAGTTACATCAGCTCACCCCTTCAATGCTTGATAAAATGCAGATTCACAGGCCTTACCTCCAACCAACTAGGACCCTCTTTGGGGTTAGGCATGAACTGCCAAGTTTGAAGATACCATTCCAGAGTTCTTGGTGGACAGCCTATAGAATAGATGAGCTGGGGGATAGGGAAGCATCTTGCCAGTTCTTATACAAGGCAAGTGGCTTTAAGGACTCCAGAGACTCCCTTCCCCCTACAGTCACTCCACCTACCCTACAGATCTCTATTATCCATGCTGTCTCCTTCTGTCTCAGGGATGACTTAAACCCACACCATTTCCAGTCCCAGATGATAAAAGAGGAAGATGAGATGGAGGTAAGAATGGGAAAGTCACTTCTTAAGGCAAGGATCCCTAAACCCCAACCAGCCCCAGCCCTGAACAACTCTGGGCACTCATTCCAGGCCAGTGTGGGCACTCATACAGCACCCACACACAGCATGGCAGGAAGAGCAGGACCTGGGCAGAGTGGGACAGGAACCTGGGGCCAGGGAGGCCCTCAGGGGCTGGGACCTCCAGCTCTTACTTCCTCAGCTTTGACTTGAATCCTTTTAGGTGGAGGCGGAATTGCTAGAGCAGGAATCCCCACCCCAAGTGAACCTGGACCCAGACCCAGAACCAGACCCAGACCCAGACCCAAGCCCAAGCCCAAGCCTAAGCCCAAGCCCGGGCCCAGTCCCAGATCTCGAGCTCGTGACTTTGCTGAATTCGGAGCTGCACCCAGCACTGAACCCAGAAGTTGAAGTGGATACGTGGAAGGTGAGTGATGGCAATGAAGATCCCAAGAAGCTGGAGTACAGGATAGAGCCTGTCCACCCCTACACGGAGGAGCTGCCACTGCTGCAGAACTTCAGGCCCTGGAGTATGAATTCAAACACCAGCTACATGAGTTCCACAGAGGAGAGCCAGGTGTTCACTGAGCATCGTTCCATCCGCGTGCAGACCTCCAAGCACCTCTTCTGGGCAAACAAGCTCATTCAGGCCTCAGAACACAGCCTGCAGAAAGAGACAAGCATGCTTCTCAAAAAGAGTGGCAAGACCACCAGCAACCCAGGCCAGAATTTCATCCATACCAACACCCCGAGCTCCAAGAGTCAGGTCCAGACCTCCAGTGCCCTCTCAGATCATCCAGCCACAGACTCCCAGGTGCCACCAAGCACTCACCTATCCTCCTCCAGTCTTTCGCCAGCCATTGGCCTGGCAGAGATAATCAACTTTGCATCTTCCCTGGCTGTGGCCTCCTCCAGCAAGATGAACTTGCCCAGTTTGGAGCACATAATCAAAGGTCAATCTCAGAAGACCGAAGAACCTTCTACAGAACCCATACAGCCTTCTACAGACAAGCAAGAGCTGGAAAAGCTGGAGGAGACACCACCAGAGAAACCACCTGAAGATGGGGAGCTGCAGAAAATCTGGAATCAGGAAGACAAGAATCTCCTTTGCTCTTACCTTGACTTCAGCAAACCAGGGATCAAGAGGGCCACCATTGAAGGAGAAGTGAAGCTTCTTCAACCTCCAGCTATATCTCCCCAGCTGCAGGGAGCCAGGAAAGAGTAAGTGAGGCCAGTTCAACAGCTCTCCCCAGGGAGGGGGCTATGCTAGAATGAGGGGGGGCCTGCTCCTCACACATCTAAGTAGGGGCGGAGAACAGTGGAATGAAGGGCTGGGTGAGGTTGGGGGGGATGTGCAGCAGGCTGTGATGCCTCAACCCGAGTGACCTCATAAAGGCTACTGGAAACAAGGTTCCAGTGGACTGAGGTCCAGTGCCAAGGCCAGTGCCGCAGGAGGCCTGGGGACCATGGAGGGTGAGCACTCTGGGATCAGGGAAGGGGCCTGGGTTCACATGGGAAGGGCCATGCTGGTTTAAAAAACTTCCCACTGGGCGGCAGTACCTCCCTAAACAGGAAACGTTTAAGCTGGTGTCTGCCCTGCTGAGAGCTTGCTGGCCCTAGCGCTGGAGTCCAGGATGCCTTATTGAGGGCAGGATGAGAGAGCAGAGCTCTCCAGCACCCCTTCCTTTCTGGTGATGAATGGACACAGAATAGAACAGCAACTGCCCAGCTGCATGCAGCAGCAGCATTACCCTCCAGAGGCCTCTGGGTTCTCCCCTCTCCCCCCAACACCTTCCATCTGGGGTCCAAGTGACACTCTCTCTTTTGTGTTGCAGCTCAGAGCCGGGAAACAAGAAAGGGAATCCATTATTGCTGAAAATTCATTTTAAGTTGTCATCCCCCAATATCCCAGAGACATGACTATACAAAACCAGTAAAGCCTCCAGTGCTGGCCCTCAGCTCAGACTTTTTGTGCAATTACTCCTGGACCAGTTAGCTCACCTAGTTGCCGCATCTTGGTCTCAGTTTTTTTAGGGATGCCAACGCCATTTTTTAGCTACCCCAGCCCTACCTCTTCAGGGAGGCACTTCCTGGCAATCTATCTCTCTCCTGCCCACTCCCCAGGGGCACTTCCCCTTCACTCCCACTTAGCTAGACCATGTAGGCCAGGAGGGAGATTTGTGACTAGTCTAAGGGAGGCCTCTGTTCCCACACGTGAAGTGGGACTCCCTCTTGGTCTGAAGCCAGGGACATGCTGGGATTATCTAAGGCAATGGCCTCCTGGGGGTGGCACCAGACAGGCAAGAAGGCAAGTCTGAGTGGGGTTCTTCCACCTCTTTCCTCTGGGAAGGCCTGGCATGGAGAAAGGATGATGTCCAGGCACTTGAAGGAGGGAAAAAATGAGTCTGAAGAACTGGTCCTTCAGGAAACTGCAGCCTGGAGCTGGAGATACCCCAAATGCAGAGGAGAGTCCTGTGTAATGGTGCAAGTTCACAACCCAGTTGTGTACACTCACACGCACAAGCACAGATACCACCAACTGCCCCAAATATCACACATACAGTCACAGGACACATCTGCACACACAAAGGAAGCACTCTCCTTGCACACCCTGTGACAGTCACATGTGCAAAAGATGCACACAAATGCACTCGCACATGTGGGGTTGGACCTCGGAGGCTCAGAGGATGGACAGTGTGGGCAAGCTTCTGGCACAGGAGAGATGGCATCAAAGGAGGGAAGAAAATTTGGGGTGGGGGTATGGGCACATGTGTGGATAGGGGAAGCTGGGAGAAGAGGCCATGGAGGCCATGCCACGGCCTGGGCCCTAGTTGTCCCGGCTGCCCACTCTGGGCCTCAGGCTCCTTGCCAAGTAAAAGGTCTGCCTTGCAGATCTTTTCAACATCCTGCCTGGCCTTGAGAGGCGCCGAGGAGGGAGGTGCCCAGGGCCTGGAGAGTGGGATTCAGAAGGACTAAGCAGTTAAGAATGGGCCAGACCTTGAGGAGGGGGGCCAGGAGGCTGGAAGGAGGGACAATGGGGAGATACAGAGGTGAGTGTCTTGTAAGGGGCTCGGCCAAAGTGTCCTTTGGCTCTCAGGGCTCATCTTTCTAGGGTATTTTGTTTCGTCTTAATGAACTATTTTTTTAGAGCAGAAAGTTCAAAGAGTTCTCATATACCCCCATACCCACTCACAAGTTCCCTTACTACGGATACCCTGCACCAGAGGGGTACATTAATTACCACTGACAAACCCACACTGACACATCATCATCAACTCAAGTCCATAGTTTACATTATAGCTCACTATGGGTCAGGCAAATATATAATGACACATGCCTTCCCACCATCACACTATCATACAGAGTAGTTCCACTGCCCTAAAATAGCCCAGTGCTCTGCTTGTTCATCCTTCCTCCCCTGACCCACTGACAACCACTGATCCTTGTATTGTCTCTACAGTTCTGCTTTTCCAGAATGAGTTGTAATCTTATAATATGTAGCATTTTCAGATCATTTAAATTTCCTCCATGTCTCTTCGTGACTTGGCAGCTCACTTCTTTTTAGTGCTGAGTAATAGCCATTGTCTGGGTGTACCACAGTTTGTTCATCCATTCACCTGTTGGAGGACTTCTTAGTTGTTTCCAAGTGTCGGCAATTATGAATAAAGCTGCTATAAACATCTATGTGCAGGTTTTTGTGTGGATATAAGTTTTCAAATCATTCAGGTAAATACCAACAAGCACAATTGCTGGATCCTATAGTAAGGATATATGTAGTTTTATAAGAATTGCCAAACTATCTTCCAAAGTGGCTGTACCACCAGCATTCCCACCAGCAATGCATGAGAGTTCCTTTTGCTCCATATCCTCTCCAGCAGTTGGTTTTATCAATGTTTTGGATTTTGGCATACAATTGGAGTATAGTGATATATCATTATTTTAATGTGTAACTCCCTAGTGATATGATATTGACCACCTTTTCATATGTTTACTTTCCATTTGTGTATATTCTTTGGTGAGACATCTGTTCAGATGTTTTGTGCATTTTTTTAAATTGTGTTATTCATTTTCTTACTGTTGAGTTTTATGCTATTTGTATATTTTGGATGATACTCCTTTATGAAATGTGTCTTTTACAAATATTTTCTCCCAGACTGTATCTTGTCTTCCCATTTTCTCGACATTGTCTTTCACAGGCAGTTTGTAGTTGTAATAAAGCCCAGCTTATGAGTTATTTCTTCCACAGATCTTGTCTTTAGTGTTGATTCTAAAAAGTCATTCCCACACCCAAGTTTGATTATGTTTTCTCCTACATTATCTTCTAGTTTTATAGTTTTGGGATTTACATTTAGCCTATTATCCATATTGAGTTAATTTTTGTGAAGGATATATAAGGTCTGTGTCTGTATTTGGTTTTTTGCCTATGATGACAAGCATGTCACTTCAAAGTTTTATTTCTTCCTTCCCAATTTGTATACCTTTTGTTTTCTTGTCTCATTGCATTTGCTAGGATTTCCAGCATAATGTTAAAAAAAATTGTGAGAGGGGACATCTTTGCCTTGTTTCTGTTCTTAGCAGGAAAGCTTCAAGTTTCTCGCCATTAGGTACAACGTTAGCTGTAGTTATTTTGTAGATGTTCTTTGTCAAGTTGAGGAAGTCCTCCTCTATTCCTAATTTGCTGAGTGTTTTTACTATGAATGTGCGTTGAATTTTGTCAACTGCCTTTTCTGCATTTATTTGTATTATCATGTGGTTTTTCTTCTTTAACTAGCTGACATGATAGGCTACATTAATTGATTTCCAAATGTTGAATCAGCCTTTCATTCCTGGGACAAATCCCACTTTGTCATGAAGTATAATTCTTTTTATACATTGTTGAATTCAATTACTAATATCTTGTTGAAGATTTTTGCATCTACACTTATGAGAGATATTGATCTGTAGTTTTCTTTTTTATCTTTTTGCAGTTCGGCTGAGGCCGGGTTTGAACCCGCCACCTTCAGTATATGAGGCCGGTGCCCTACTCGATGAGCCACAGGAGCTGCCCTTTTTTTTTTTTTTTAAGACAGACCCTCAAGCTGTCATCCTGGATAGAGTGCTGTGGCATCACAGCTCACAGCAACCTCCAATTCCTGGCTCAAGCCAGTCTCTTGCCTCTGCCTTCCAAGTAGCTGGGACTACAGGCGCCCGCCATTTTTGGTTGCAGGCCAGGCCATTTTTTGGTTGCAGCCGTCATTGTTGTTTGGCAGGCCAGGCTGGATTCGAACCCGCCAGCTCAGGTGTACGTGGCTGGCACCTTAGCCCATTGAGCCACAGGTGCTGAGCCAATCAGTTTTCTTTTCTGATAATTTTCTCATTTTGGTATGAGGGTAATGTTGGCCTTATAGAGAGTTAGAACATACTCCTTTGGCTTCTATTATTTGGAAGAAATTACAGAGAATTGATATAATTTCTTCCTTAAATGTTTGGTAGAATTCACCAGTGAACCCATCTGGGATGGGTTCTAAGGCCAAAACTGATGGTTTCTGTTTTGGAAGGTTATTAGTTATTAATTTAATTTCTTTAATAGATTTAGGCTTATTCATATTGTCTATTTCTTTGTATGTGAGTTTTGGCAGATTGTGTCTTTTGAGGAGCTGGTCCATTTCATCTAGCTAGGTTATCAAATTTGTGGCATAGAGTTATTCATAATATTCCTTTATTATCCTTTGAATGTGCATGAGATCTATAGTGATGCCCCCTCTTTCATATTTTATATTAGTAATTTGTGTCTTTTCTCTTCATTTCTTGGCTAGCCTAGATGGATGTTATTAATTTTATTGATCTTTTCAAAGAACTAGCTTTTGCCTTTGTTGATTTTTTTCTATTTCCTGCTTTCAAGTTCATTGATTTCTGCTCAAGTTTTTATTATTTTAATTCTGATTACTCTGGATTAAATTTGCTCTTTTTTTTTTCTAGTTTCCTAAGATAGAAGGATAAATTCTTGATTTTAGGTCAGGTGCAATGGTTTACGCTGTACTCCCCAAATTTTGGCAAGCCTAGGCAGGAGGATTACTTGAGCTCAGAAGTACAAGCTTACAGTAAGCTATAATCTCACCACTGCACTCCAGCCTGGGCACCAGAGCAAGATCCTGTCTCTTAAAAAAAAATTATTGGTGGGCGGCGCTGGTGGCTCTGTGAGTAGGGCACACGCCCCATATACTGAGGGCGGCAGGTTCAAGTCTGGCCCCGGCCAAACTGCAACAAAAAATAGGCGGGTGTTGTGGTGGGCACCTTTGGTCCCAGCTACTCGGGAGGCTAAGGCAAGAGAATCACCTAAACCCAAGAGCTGGAGGTTGCTGTGATCTGCGACACCACCGCACTCTACTGAGGGCGACAGAATGAGAGTCTGTCTCAAAAAAAAAAAAATTATTAGCTGGGCACAGTGGCTCATGCCTGCAATCCTAGCACTCAGGATGGCCAAGGCAGGTGGATTGCTTGAACTCATGAGTTCAAGACCATCCTGAGCAAAAAGCGAGACCACATCTCTGCTAAAAATAGAAAAACTGAGGCAAAAGGCTCTCTTGGGCCCACCAGCTGGAGGTTGCTGTGTGCCATGACCCCCTGGCGCACTTCCCAGGGTGAAAGCTTGAGACTCTGTCTCAAAAAAAAAAAAAAAAAATTATTATTAGGCCAGGGCTGGTGGCTTATGTGTGTAATCCTAGCACTATGGGAGGCTGAGGCATTGAGCTCAGAGTTCAAGACCAGCCTGGGCAAAAGTGAGACCCTCCCTCCCCACTAAAAGAAAAAGTAGCTGGGCCTGAAGTCTCAGCTACCCAGAAGGCTGAGGCAGGAGGATCACTTGAACCCAGGAGTTTAAGGTTGCCATGACCTAAGCTGATGCCACAGCACTCTAACTTGGGGCAGAATGAGATTATTTTTTTTTTAATTATTGATTTCATATCTTTCTAAAATATGCATTCAATGCTATAAATTTCCCTCTAAGCACAGCTTTCACATCCTACAAATTTTGAAGAAAGTATTTTAAAATTTCTCTAGTGAGTTCTTCTTTGATCCATGTTATTTAAAAGTGTGTTGTTGTGTTGTTTCATCTCCCAGTATTTTGATATTTTCCAGCTATGTTTATGTCACTGATTTCTCTTTTAATTCCTTTGTGATCTGAGAGCAGACATTGTATGATTTATATTATATTAAATTCATTAAGGTTTCCTGGAGTAGTTTTTAAATGTGAGAGGCAATGCCAGGTCAGTGGCATGTGCCTATAGTCCCAGCTGCTAGGGAGGCTGATAGGAGGATCACTTGAGCCCAGAAGAGCATGGTACGCTGAACTCTCCCCTCCTACTCTCTGTCTTTGGGACCCTGGGGCTGCTTCTCCCTCTGGGCCTCTGCCATCCTGATTTAGTATCCAATGTGGAGTCGCAAATTCAGATGCCTGAAAGGAGGCAGGATCTCATAAAAAGAAAGCAATAAGTGCCCTGGCAGGAAGAAAATAAATGGGCCTATGGTTAGGGTGTGCCTCTCAGCAAAAGATATTAAAACCCACTGCAGAGGCAGTGTGGGACACTGGACCACCCTAAGGGGCTGTGACTCTGCCTTTCAGGCAGCAGAAGGCGGAAGACCAAGAGATCCCCGTTGACACAGAGAACACAGAGGTGATCAGGGCTGAAAGAGGGCCCTTTTCCCTCTGGGTGGGGAGAGGGGGGAATTACCGCCCCAGCCCTGCTCCCAGAATACTCTAGCCTAAGTGCCGCAGGTGCAGCCTCTTGTGGATGATCCTGGGAGGAGGAGGGACTGGACACCCATAGGCCTAGTCCCAGGTGCCCTGGAGTCTGAGCTCTTAAATGGGGTGGGCTCCTCTGCCCTATTTTCTCCCTGCTTGTAAGGCCTCCACAGAAGCCTCAAAGGCTGATCACACGAGATCTAGAAGAGGAGCAGGTCAGTAGGATGCAGAAAGGGAAGCTGCAGCTGCATCCTGCCCAGCTGACCCAGATGGAGCCAGCAGCAGCCATGGCCAGGAAGGCGGAGCAGACAACACAGAGGGCAAGGGAATTCAAGGGCCCAGTAGCTAACCATTCAGCAGAGTCATGCCTAGATGCTGGGTCTCAGAGGTGAGCACAGAGACTGGAGGCCAGGCCTGGGGTGCTGGGTTCAGGGCAAGGCCTGCCTGGCCCTGGTATCTCTCTGCAGCAAGTGCACAGAGCTTTCCAACCTCTTCCTCCTATAGCAGCTTGACAGATGAGAACATGCTGCCCCTGACATCCCGGCAGCTGGCAGGTGAGGGCCCTGGGCTGGAGTAGGGAAGAAAATTAGGGGTACTCAGGGCAGAACTAAGGGGTTGCCTGCTCCCAGTTTGGATCACTACATAAATCCAGTGTTTGTAACCTTCCCTCCATGCTTATATAATTTATCTCTACAACCCCTAGGGCTCACAAATGTGCATGACCCAAGAGACTTGGGGCGGGGTGTGTGTGTATGTGTGTGTGTGTGTGTAAAGAAGGAAGGGAAGGAAAAGAAAACTAGGTGGATTCGTGGATAGGTGAATGAAAGTATTTGGATGGATGAATAGATCGATGAACAGAATGGAAATAAGGAGGGAGGTGGGAAAAGGAGAAAAGATGGGGGGGGGAAATCTGAATTCCACCATCCCACTGGGATCTGGGGCTGTTGGCAGTAAGGACAGAAGAAACCATTGCCCCACTGCTGCCCAAAGATATGTCCTGATATTGGCAGGTGTTCCTCAAAGCAGAATCACTTTATTCACTGTCAACAGTTTTCCATACCAGCTACATGCTGCAGAACTTCAGAGCACTGTAGCTTCAAAAGCAGACTGCCAGGTGTAACCCTGGTCATGAATTTTGAATATTTTTCATACAAACATGAGTTTTGGACATAGGATTTGAACAGGCACTTAATGAGCGCAATAGCCACTGCTATTCTTTATGTTAAAATGTATGGGCCTGGTGTGGGGACTCACGCCTGTAATCCTAGCACTCTGGAAGGCTGAGGCAGGTGGATTGCCTGAGCTCATGAATTGGAGACCAGCCTGAGCCACAGTGAGACCTCGTCTCTAAAAATAGCTGGGCATTGTGGTGGACACCTGTAGTCCCAGCTACTCGGAAGGCTGAGGCAAGAGAATCACCTGAGTCCGAGAGTTGGAAGTTGCTGTGACACCACAGCACTCTACCCAAGGTGAAAAAATTGAGACCCTTGTCTCAAAAAAAAAAAAAATGTTATGATATTCAGGGGGTTGGAATGACCCAAGTCATCAATCAGTCCCACCTGAGCTAGAGAGGGCAGCTCTCAGGATTCTCATGTGGGCAGTTCACCTTGCTGCCTTCCCCCTTCTCTACCCTCAGCCTTCCAGGACATCTTTAAACTATTCAGCTCCAGCCCAGCGGGTGCTGTGGACATGCGCAGTATGAAAGTTGCCCTGCGCGGTGTGGGTATTCAGCTGAGTCCACAGGAGATGTGTGAAGCTCTACAGCAGGCAGACTTGGATGGTTGGTGCCCTCATCCCTGCCCTCTTGTCCTCTCCCACCACTGGGCAGTCCCTTTAATAATGCCACCCCTGCCCACAAAGTCCCTAAATTCCCTCTTCCGGGAAGTCTGCCCTGATCTACATGCCTACCCATGGCCTATAAAACACTGCTTCTGTGTTAATCCTTGTCCTGATTTGTGGCCCCTCAAGGCTATTTCTTAGGCTATTTCTCTCTTATTCAAACTGGGGTGCACCCTTGGCTAGACGCAGATCTGGATTCTCTTAACACCTGAAACTGCTAGCAAGTCCAGTATGTGCAGGGCATGCCTTCTCTGGGAGCAAATATCCATAGCACTCCCACCTCTCTTTCTTCCCAGGTGATGGAATTGTGAGCTTCAAAGACTTCCTGGGTGTGCTTACTGACAACCAGCTCTTGGCTCAGTGCATGGGTGAGGGGTGAGGCTGATGGGGCAGCTGGGGGCCTGGCCTGGGGAAGGCCTCTCCTCACTTTCCCCCATGTTTCCTGCTCCCAGGCCAGGTGAGAAACAACTGCGTTGGTCACCCCCAGGGCCTGCAGACCCTGTTCTTAGAGATGCTGTTCAAGCTGCTGCGCCAGGGCTTGGTGCCCTCCAAGTCAGTGCAGGAGTTGACGAGGTGGGCACAGCTAAACCAGCTCCGGGGCCCTGGATGGGAGGTGCAGACCCGCCGGGTAACGAACCCTTGATGTTCCTGTCCCAGGGAGGAGCTCTCTGAATTTTGAGTCAGTTTCCTGGGTCCCAGTTGGCCCCAGGTTAAAAACAAATGGCTCCTTGTCCTTCGGTTTTCTCCATTTGCGAGATGGAGAGGACTGGAGCGGCTCCGTCTGAGGCGGACACCTCATCTTTCTCCTCCAAGCTACTACTTCAAGAAGCAGCAAGCTCTGCGGCTGGGCCCAGACTGGAGGGGCCGGTCCCGCTGCCAAGGCTACCCTGCGCGCGCCCACGCCGGCCTCACCTTCTTCTGCCAGGCCGCACGCGTCGGTGGCCTCTCCAGCTCCCAGCTGGCGCGCTCGCTGCACAGGCTGAACAAAGCGGGTGTGCCCCCGGCTGGGCGGGGGTCGAGGCCAGGCACGCTGGGAGGGGACGTCCTCCAGTCACAGAGATGCCCATCCCCGCCTCTGGGTCCCCAGGACTTACTCTCAGGACTATCTCCTCCCCGGTGCCCTCCCCAGATGTGCGCAGCCCCTATTCTCAGATACCGAACCTGGAAGGACGGACACCACCAGAACGCAGGACGCGTGGCAGAGCTACAGGACCCGACGTTCGGCTCCCCAAGCCTGGAGAGCCCAAGCGCCCGCCCAGCGTGGGGCGGTCCTACCAAGGTGAGGGCTGGAGGGTGGGGCATGCAGACAAGGGCGTGGCCGCCGGGTGGGGCCGGGGTTGAGCAACAGAACGTTGCAAATGCAAAGGAAAGAAATGGGGACGCGGTGCACAGAGGAGGGACGTGCGGACATGTAAGCTGAAAGCGCTCCCGGCGTAACTGGGAATTGCTAGGCAGTGGGGTAGGAGGCTGGACCGGCTCAAACGGGGCGGGGCAGCAGGGAGGCCGCCTGAGGTAGAGCCCTCCCGCAGGGTTCGCTGGGCAGCCATCAGAGCACGCGCGCCGCTGGAGGCAGGCTCCTTCCCCCACAACTCTAGTGCAGAAGCATCCCTTCTCCCCTTCGCCAGCCAGTCCGCAGAAACCTGCTATGAAGAGCTTGAACAAGTAAAGCGTTCGCTGAACAAAACAGGCTGCGCGTGGTGGGGGCTGGCGCGGAGCGGACGCGTATCTTTTGCAAACGTCTTTATTAATCTCGTATAAAAATAAGGTCCTTGGAGAGTCCTCGGGTCTGGGAGTTGGGAGGATGAGGTGCACTTTATAAGTTACAGGCCAGGCTCCTGCTGAGACTAAGTATGGCTATTTGGAGGTGAGAGGAGTGCTGCGAGCAGCATCTGGGGAGAGGGGCCAGCAATGTTGACCTCTGTGGCAAGAGGAGGATGTGCTGGGCCATCTGAGGCAGGCCCAGGGCGGGGACAGCGGAGGAGGGGGCTGCCCGGCCCAGCCGAGCTCAGGACCACCTTCTTTGAGCCCTAGCCTGCCCAGGGCGGCATCCTGCCCTGCAAAATCCACCTGTGGATGTATCGGCTACAGCGGCTACAGCGAGAGGTCAGAGATGACCTGCAGCGGGGGGCCCGGGGGACGCCGGCGGGCACTGCGGCGGCCTGTATCTGCGCGAATGTAGGGCTGGTTCCGCAGATCTGACAGTCAAAGGAGACACATTTACCCTTCAGAAGCCTGCCCAGAGCTGGGACCTTAGCTCCAGGGCACAGGCTCACCCGTCTAAGGACCCAGGTTGTATGCATGTGGAGAAGGCACTGTTTGCCAGACCCCAGTGAAACACATCCCAGCTATCCACTGGCCTAGGAGAGGGCAGCATGATCCAGTCCCCCCCCAAGGGTCCCCACGGCTGTGGACAGGGCAAAATCAGAAGCCAGGCCATCCAGGTACCTGGGGGGTTAGAGGGGTATCTCCTCTCCCAGGCTGGCCTCACAGAGGAGCCGGGATGTCCGCTTGCCAGTGCGGGCCGTGAATGGCACTGTCTTGAGCACTGAGGGTAGGGGTAGGTGGAGGTGGGCAGAGAAAGGAAAAAAGAAAGAAAACAGAAAAGGTAGCAAGAGACAGTAAGACAGCCAGACCCCCAGGGGGCACAGGATATGGACAGAGGACAGCATAGAAGAACAGACTGAAGACAAAATCGAGGCTTGGCTAAGCCGTCACCTGTGATGATGTCTTCAATGGCCCCGTCGCGGTCACTCTCATAGATGAGTGGCTCCTTCTGCTGCTTCCGTTTCAGCTCAGAGATGAGGTCCATCTGTTGTCGCCGAGCCTTGGGTGGGGACTGGAGGGACATGAATAACTCCAGCTCCAGGATTCCCCCCACCCCAGCAAACCCTAGAAAATCTGCCTGGTCTCCCACAGCACAGAAGCTGACTTGAGCAGAAAGAACCCATTCCCATCCCAGACTCTTGGGTAGGGTCTATCTGTAACATTGGGGGTGTGGAGTGGTACCAGAGGGCAATGAGGATACCATGAACCCCTACATTCCAGGACCAAGTTCAGGGGCAGCTGCCTACCTTGGGTGCAGGGGCCTCCCCTTTGCTGGTGGTGTCAGTGCCTGCCTCCTGGGCAGCTGCTTCTTTCTTCCACTGTTCCACCTCCTGCTCAGCTTTCTAAGTGTCAAGGCAGTCTCCATGAGGGCTGCCCTCCCTAATTCTCCATCCTGACCCCTCCACTGCCCGGTGAAGAGGCTTCAGTGTCCTCCAGGGCTCCCAGCCCACCCCCAACACATACCTTGTAGGCCTTGATGAAGCGGCTAAAGAAGGAAAAGAACAGGCTTGGGGATGTGGTCTTGGGGTTCTCTCCGAAGTACTCCACCACTGACTCGTAAGCCTCCTGTAGACACAGAGTGTCAGTTCCACACACAGACCCCTTCCAGCCTGTACCCCTCAGGACACTGGCCATTCCATCTCCGCTCCTCCAGGCAGAGTGGCCCCTTACTCCTGCTCCATCCCCCCAAAGAATCCCAGCTGTGGCCATACCCCCCCCACCCCTGCCTAGTTTTCCAATGGCAAGTACTTCATCCCCCAGCCCAGCCTCGCCACCTCCAGGGTCAGGCCAGCCCCAGCCCACCTGAGCAGTCTTGCTGTCTACTAGCAGCTTGTCCATGGTGGGTGAATTGACCCTGAGGAACTCTTTGAGCACCACACAGTCATCCTGCCGCACAAACTCCCGCTGTGTCAACTCCAGGCCTCGCTGCAGAGAGCGCACATCACCCAAGACACTATCCAGGGACACTGCGTGGGGGTGGGGCAGTACAGAGTCAGTCCCACCCAGTTACATCCTGTGGTCTCCTTGCTTTTCTCCAAACCACACCAGCCTAGTCCTGAATCTCTCCCCACAACAGTTCACTCAGGGACCTAGACACCCCACACCTGAACCCGCCTTGTCCAGGAAGTGCAGGTCACTGTAGAAGCCTGTGAGCTGTGGGTACTTCTCAGCAATGACCTTCACCAGGTAGTGCAGCAGTGTCTGCTTTCGGTCAGTCGACTTCATCTCCAACAGCTATACAAGAACCTACTGTTAGCCACAGGCCACCAGCCAGCCCTCAGCCCCCAAGCCAGGGGCCCTTCCTCACCGAATCCAGGCTCTGGAGCCGGAAGCCATAGGCTGCTCCACGCTTGCTGCTGTTCATGTAGTTGCCAAAGGCCAGGACAATCTGGGAGAAGCCAGGGAGAGAGATTCCATTGCATAAGGAGAAAAGGTACCAAAAAGCAAGCCCCATACACTCAGCCCCCACTATAGTCCTGCATGGACACCTTACGTCCATAACGTGTACACGTCTCACACATACACATAGTTAACACCATAGGCACACATGGTTTTGTCCTATTAGTCACACCCCAAACTGTTGCCAACATCCCGTCCTAGACTGCAAGGTCACTGCCTTTCTAACAGCCATTTCTGCTGGTTCCTAAATGAGGAAGGAACCATACTGAGCAGGTGTGGTTGCTGCCCCACTCAAAGAACAATCCCCAAGGGGCCGAGCCTTCACACAGGATCTCAGGTGAGCTGTTAATAGACACAGCTGCAGTAGCTGATTCTCACCCCCATCTCCATCTCAGCCTTGTCCTTCTGAGCATGTATGTGAGAAGTAGGAACATTACCTTTGCTGCATTATAGGTAGACAGGACCTGGGTCTCCCTCTCACACTGAACTCCCTCTCACCCAGAACAGGCAAGGGCAGGCCCCTCCTGAACCTTGCCCTAGGCTCTCACCTCCAAAATCTGGCGGAGTTTGTCTGAGGACTTGATGGACATTGAAGCTGCAATGATGGCGTTCAGTTGCTAGGGGTGAGATGGAGGAGGTAGGGTAAGATAGGGCCTATCCCGTCAGGAAGCTCAATTACCCCAAGAAGCCTGGCAGAGCCTAGGCTCCTGCCTCCCATTACCCAGCCCAGGCCACACCACCCTGCCCGCCCCGCCCACACCGGCATGAGCAGCTGGACTGTGTCAGGGAAGTTGCCCAGGAAGGTGAGGGTGGCCATGCGCTCGGGCAGGCGCGTGATGCGGCTGAAACGCAGCATGAAGCGGTCCTCTTCTGACAGCTCCTCCTCTGGCCGCTGCTCCCGCTCAAAGCGGGTAATGAGGCTGCGCTCATACTCGGTGGGCAGGAAGCGAGTCAATAGCTCCAGGAAGTCCAGGCCTAGTGCCTGCAGGTCGTACCTGTGGCGGGGAGGGGAGGAGAAAGTGGGTCTCACTCATACCCACTGGTCCCTGAGAATAAGGCTCCTGCCCTCCCCTGACTGAATAACTTCAATATTTTCTATTGGTTGATAGCATCAGAGAATAGGAGACAGGAGTCAAGAGAAATTGGTAGCTGAGAAACCTATCATATATTGGTGACAGATGCCCAACTGTGTAAATCCCTCAGCCTGAGTGCCCACAGCTGGGCAAAGAGGCAAAAAGGAAGTAGGGTTATTTCAGTTGGGGCATGGACTCAGACTATGGCCTCAGTTTTCTCAGCCTGAAAATGGGAGCAAGGTTCCCGGACCAGGTTTGGTGTGAAGCTTGATGAAAAGAGTCCATAGTTGGGCTCTTGTTCTAGGATCTGCATGATGACCCCAACCTAGCAGTGGAGCTGGGCTACCCACAAGCCTAGGGCAGGGATACTCACACCTCAATGGCCTGGCAGATGCGGTCAGCCCCCAGGTTGCCCTTGCGCAGGGTGATGGCCAGGTTCTTGGCCCTATTGGCCTCAATGAGTGTTGCCTTGCTGGGGGCCTTCTGAGCTGCCTTACTCTTGAGAGCACTGAGGTCCAGGCTGGGGCCTTGGGACTTGGTCTTGAACTGCTCCTCAAAGTCACTCATGTCCAGCTCCTAAGGATGCAGAGAGAGGAGGTGGGGATGGGTGGGGCTAAGGGCTGGCACACTCCTGGCTAAGCATTGTGCTCTGAGGCTACAGCCACCAAACAGGCCACCAGCAGAGACACAAACCAGTGACCATGCTTGACCACAGGCTCTGATGGGAGATGCAGGAGAAACACAGGGAGGAGGAGGAGGGCAATGATGATGACACCAACCATCCAACCTATGGGACCCATACTTGGGACCATTGAACCTGAATGCTGAACCTGCTAGAAGTAGAAAGGAGAAAGGAAAGAGCATTGCAGGCAGAAGCAACAGTATGAGCCAAGAAAACTGAAAATGCAGTCAGGAGAGTGGAGGCTCCGGAGGTCTGTGTCCCTCTGCAGGGAAGGTGAGGAAGGCTTCCAGAAGCCAGGATACTGCCTACTGGACGCACCAACCCAGTTTGGCTTAATGCCCATCCCTGGACCTCCATTCCTCACCTGAGAAATGGAGAGAGATGACCACCCCCAGTGCCCAGCATGATCAGGCAAGTCCCCTCTCCTCTGGTGCCTACACGGGGACACACTCACCTGCAGCACCTTTTCATCATTGAGTTCCGTGAAGACAGTGCCAGTGATCTGGCTGGGTTTCAGGGCCACCCAGTTCAAGAGTGGCATTCGGAACTTGGTCTGGATGGGTTTCTTGGCCTTCACTCCTGGGACAGGGAGGGAGGGGTGAGAACCAGGCCCCAGCGTGCATGACAGTGCCAGCAGGGTGCAGGAGAAGAACCCTAGACAGAGGGCCCCAGAGGACACAGAAGTGCCTCTCCCTCCATCTTCCCTCAGCCCTGGGCCCGAGGCGGTCCACTCCACTCACCTGGGCCCAACTCTTGCCCAGGCCCTTCAAGAGCATCAGAGGGACCTCCCGGAGGCGGTGGGGGCGGCGGAGGCACTGGCCCATCAGTACCAGGTGGCGGTGGTGGCGGGGGCGGAGGCGGCTGGTCTCCGGGCAGCGGTGGCGCGGGCGGGGGCTCCGGGCTGCCTGGGAGGGGCGGGGCCGGTGGGGGTGCCAGGGACGGGGCTTCCTGCTGGGAGGGGAGTGGGGGCGGTGGAGGTGGCGGCGGCGGCGGCGGCGGTGGTGCGGCTCCAGGGATCCGCTCTGCTGCAGGTGGGATACCTGAGTCCAGCCAGGGTGGAGGGGGAAAAGGGTGGGTTAACTTCTCGGCTTGGGGGGGGTCTCCTCCTCCCCGCCCTACGCATGCGCCCCTACTTGAGCCACGCCCATAACCGAAATCTGCCGATGCCCCCAGGTTTCCCCTCCAAACCCAGGTCCTAGTCCCCCTGCTGAACGCACCTGGGCTGGGGGAGTCAGAGAACACCCCCGGAGTTGGAGCATCACTCCCGCTCGGAGTTGCCACAGCGACCGGGAGGATTTCGATGGAGACCGCATCCCCGGGCCCCCGCAGGATACGGATTAACCCCTTCTCCTCCAGCTCCTCCACTTTGAGCTCCAGGGCGGAGGGCCGCGCCGGGGCCGGGGGAGGCACTTTCTCAGGCTCCGGGGCATGTCTGGAGGCACCCACGGCAGTCGATTCGCTGAAGCGCTCCTGAGAGCCCCAGGGGAGGGGTCAGTGCCTACCACCAGGCTCCCAGACGCAGAGCCCCCATCCACTTCCCAGGGTGGAGAAAGAAGTCTAACCTAGAAGACCCAGCAGTCCAGTTCTTGAGAACCCTGCCCTCCCCCGTTCCAGCCCTTTCCCCTCAGCCTCACCCTCAGGGTTTCCAACTCCTTGCGAGCCTGGCTGAGCTGTTTTTCCAGTTCTGCGATCTTGGCCATGGATTCGTTCTCCGCGTCCCGAAGCCGCTCTGTCAGCTGTGGCACCCGCACATGGTGAGCTACCACCCGCGGCCGGGCACTGGCACCGCCGGTGAGGGGGCGGCATCAGGCTGCCTGCCTAAAGGACTGGAGGAGGCTCCCAGATCCGCTCAGCCCAGGGTGCCAAGGGTGGGCCGAGCCCGGCACGCGAACACAAGCAAATGAGCAGGGGAAACCTGGGACCGCTAACCGGGGAGGTGGGCGGAGGGGAGGAGATGAGCTGGAAGGAGCCCCAGGCTCCCCATTCACCCAGGTCAGGCCTGGAGTCTGAGCCGTGGAGGGGGGTGCCTTTCCTCCTGAGTCCCCCATAGCGAGGCAGCTCATGAGCATTGATTGAGAAGGACACAAAGGATTCAGAATTTGGATTTGCGCCAAATCAAGGGCCATGCTGACAGTCACCTCCAGCTCACACCTAGAACGGGGTCTGTAGCCCAGTGCCTGAGGCGCATGCCCTCCCAGTGTCCCCTGGGCCTGTTCTGAGCCGGGGGAGGGGGAGAGGGGGCTTGGGACCAGCTCTCACCAGCGCCACCTGCTCCTGCAGCTCTTCCATGTGTTCCAGCACAGCATTCTTGGTCTCGGTGTCCTCCAACAGGGCACCCACGTCAAAGACATTGTCCAGGTATGCCTGGATCTGCACCTGCAGCTTGTCGCTCTCAGTCAGGCGGAGCCTCTGTTCTCCAGAAGGAAGGAGCAGGGTGACGCCCCAATAGGGGAGGGAGCATCTCTGCAACCCCCACTACCACTGGGATCCGGAAGAAAAGGCCTAAGCCTAACCTGCTTTTTTAATGTTTTATTAAGATACCATTTACATACCATAAAATTCACTGTTTTAAAGTATGTAATTCAGTAGTTCTTAGTACATTCACAAGGTTGTGCAACCATCACTAATTCCAGAACATTTTTAGCACCCCCCACCAAAAAACCCTATACCCGTTAGCAGGCACTCCCCTTTATCTCCTCCCCCAGTCCCTGACAACCATTAATCTACTTCCTGTCTCTAGACAGTGGTTAAATCTAGGGGAGTGCAGGGCTCATCTCCAAATACAGGATTTACCCATTCTAGACATTTCATATAAAAGAATCATATAACATGTGATTGTGTGCTTCACTCAGCATAATGTCTTCAAGGCTCAGCCATGCTGTAGCACAAATCAGTACTTCATTCCTTTTTATAGTTAAATAATATTCCATTTGATGATATACCACCCTAGCCTATTCTCTACCCTTTATTAATTCTGGCTTTCAAAAACCCAGTCCAAAGACCCTACTCCTCCAGGAAACCTCCCAGAGGAATGGGATAGGAGCTAAAGTTTCTTTGCTCAGGCTAGGCCAGGAAGCACTAAGCTGCTCTGCCCACCTTCCTCAGGACAGGTAGCTCCTCCATGACCTGGACACATCCACCAGGAGCCAGCACCTACTTCTACCCAGTGTCTCTGGGCTCCCATTAGAAGGGAGGCATTCCCAAGGGCAACCTTGAGTCTGGTCCAGTGCATGCCAAAACAGCTCCATGGACTGGGAGCCTGTTATGTGCCAGGCACTGTTCTATACATTTAGAGGCATTATTAACTCCTATGATTTTCCTGTTTGGCAGAAGGTAAACTGAGAATTAGGGAAAGGAGGAGACGTATCCAAGGTCACATGTCTAGGAAGTAGCAGAGCCAGGATTTGAACCCAGGTCTGCCAACCCCAACATCTATGCTGCCAACCACTCAGTCATACTCTGCAGTGGGCATGTGGTTAGGTCTGGGACAGTCCAGGGCTCACCTCCAAGTACAGGTCCAGGCCCAGGTGGGTGAACTCATATTGCAGGAAGACACGGAAGTTCATGTTCTCTACTGAGTGTACCACGATGTTGATGAATTGCATGCAGGCCACCTGGGGGCCAGGGACAGAAGCAGACCTATGATCCTCTAGGTGGGGGGGCTCAGTGCCATCCACCCACCATTTACTTCTAAGTCTCCCTTGCTCTCCACAGTTCTCCATCCCCCAACCTAGCTTTACACCCACCAGTATTTCACCACCATGGCCCCTCAATCCAGCCTGCCCCTGACATCTGCCCTTCTTCCACTGACTACTCAGCCTCTGCTGTGGCAGAACCCAGGGTCCAGACACCCAGGCCCCCAACTTTTCCCTGCACCCATCAGGGCCTAGCCTCAACCTGCAGGGCTCCAAAGCTCACCATGAAGTCGATGTTGCTGTCCTCATTCCGGAAATATTCCATCAGTTTTTCAAAGCGGTGCTGCTCCCCACACACCTGGGTAGAGGCGGAATGGCTCTCACTGAGGCCCCAGTGACACACCTCCTAAGCCATCTTTGTTTTTAGGTTTTTTTTTTGAGACAGAGTCTCACTTTGTTGCTCTGGGGCTGAGTGCTGTGATGTCGTCATAGCTAATAGCAAACTCAAACTCAGGCTTGAGCGATCCTCAAGCCTCAGCTTCCCAAGTAGCTGGGACAATACACTGCCACCACGCCTACCTAATTTTTCTATTTTATTTGAGACAGGGCATCTCAATCCTGCTCAGGCTGGTCTCAAACTCCTGAGCTCAAGCAATTGCCCACCTCATCCTCCCAGAGTACTAGTATTACAGGCGTGAGCCACCATGTCCGGCCCTAAGCCATTTCTTATGCCTCTCTATGGGCTTCTCCCCAGTTAAATCTAAGTCAGGCCATGTCACTCTTCTGCTGAAAATCTCTACTCCCTCTGGTCTCTACCCACAAACTTCCCCCTCATTTTCTCCACTTTGACCACACTGACATCCTGGCACACAACCCCCCTCAGTGCTTTTGCACTTGCTATTCCAACTTCCCAGCATGCTCTCACTCCCACACCTAGTGCCAGGTTCTGGAAGCTTTGTTCAAATATCACTGGCTCAATGCAGCCTTCCTGACCACTCTACAATCAGTTCCCCCTCCCCTATAGCATCCCTGACTTGTTTTACCATTTCCTAACACACTATGTAATCTGCCCATTTATTGTATTTTTTTATTTTGTCTTTCTTTATGGCTATGTCCCAAGTGCCCAGTCCTGTGCCTGTGGTAGGCACTCAATAAACATTCATTAAAGGAATAAATAAACATACCCTGTCTTACCCATCATATTCCCACATTTCTACTTCCTGCAAGCCTGTTAACCAGTGTGAGCAAACCCAGTATGTGTAGATCAAGTCCACTCTGGATCTGGCAAGGCTAAAAGTCAGAGTTTCAGCAGATCCCTGAGTTGCCCCTGACACCCCAAGCAGTGCCCCTATCTGACCCTGCACCTTCCTTCCAGAACTTCCCCATCCCAGATTGTCCTCTGAGCTCCCCAAAAGCCCACCCAATGTCCCCAACTGCCTCCAGCAGAGGCCACAAGTGCCAGTAAGTGGACTCCAATCAATATCATAGAGGCAAGTATAGGTTTCATTGAGGGGTTCTGGTACCTCCTTGAAGTTGTCAAAGGCTGCAAGGATGATGTCATGTCCTCCCCGAACCAGGCATACAGCCGCCAGCAGCTCCAGCACCAGAGCCTTGGTTCTGGGGAGATAAGGGGTATGTTGTCCCTTGAGAACAGGCAGGCCCCACAGCAAGGATAGATGGGACCTGGGTAGCACAAGGACTAGGAAGCTGACGGTGGGGGTAGAATGAGCCTGGACAGTAGTCCTGATACTTGGGAAACAGAGTAGACAAGGGTTAACTAGGAGAAGGCTCTAAATGTCAAGAAAGGTTAGATGTGTGGACTTCACCTGGGGTTCTTGTTGTTGAGGCTCAGAGCAATCTCATTGACACAGGCTGGGTGGTTCATGACAAGGCTGAAACCAGACTGAAGAGAGAGGAGAGATCAGTGCCTCCAGGCAGGCCCCCAAGGCTGCCAGCACCCCTGCCTAGGACCTCCAGTGTAGTCAATGCTTGCCATGCCATTCTAATCTCTAACTGCCCTGGAATTTAGGAAGTTCTTCATATCAACCACAACCTCTTCAGTGGCAGCCAAAGCCTAGCCCTGTCCATCTTTTTAAATATCTTTGTTTTTTTTCAAAAGCCAGTGTTAGGTAACTTAGAGTGAGTGAGTCCTTAAAGACTGGCTAAGAGTGGGAGGACCCAGTTTCCCCCAATCAGCCCTCCAAATAAAATAACACAAAGGCTGTTCCCCTGTGGGCTCCCTATCCAGCCTTTCTTGGTAGGTGTGTCTAAGTCCCCATGTGAGGCACATTGATGCCCCAGGCATGTCCAGGGGCACTCAAGGGGACCTGAAGAGGAGGCAGCAAAACTATGGGCTTTGCCCCAAGACTCATCAGCTCGAACCTGAGCTCAGGGTTCCCAAATGGGAACAGGGTGGACAAACAGTTGATCACACAACCTCAGCAGCTTATATAGCCCCCAGTGAGGACAAGCCTTGCTCCCTGGGTCCCCCAATCCCATGCCCACTGGCTGACCTGGTAATTCATGATGGCACGCAAGCACATGATGCAGACGTGGACATCATCCTTCTGGCTGACAATGCGGGAATTTCGCAAGGCCTTCCTGCTGTGGGCCGGGGTCAGCCTGTGTGGGGTGTGGAGGAGGAAGCAGGGGTCAGAGGCCCAAGCCCCAGCTCCCCATTTCCTTCACCACTCAGATGGCCTCTGGGGTAAGAGGGGGCACATCTAGGCCAGGCACGATGGCTCACACCTGTAATCCTAGAACTCTGAGAGGCTGAGGCAGGTAGATTGCTTGAGCTCGGGAGTTTGAGACCAGCCTGAGCAAGAGTGAGAACCCGTCTCTACTAAAAATAGAAAAACTAGCCAGGTGTGGTAGTGCAGGCCTGTAGTTCCAGCTACTTGGGAGGTTGAGGCAGGAAGATCACTTGTACTCAAGAGTTTGAGATTGCTGTGACCTATGATGACACCACGGCACTCTACCCAGGGTGACAGTGTGAGACTCTGTCTAAAAAAGGGAGGGGGACACATCTGGAACCTTAGGCCACTTCTTCCCTTCTACCCCACCAAAGAGGCCAGCTGAGGGCAGGCAGGATTTCTCAGTCCTCAGGCCTGGGGTCTGGCATGTTGTGGAAGGTGAAGAGGGGTGCAATGGAAGCAAAGACCCTTAAGAGCAACTTGGGTGCACAACCTAAAGGGAAAAGAGCCAAAGTTTGGCAACAGCTTGGAAAGGACTTCCACTAGGTGGCGTTCACGGCCACCCGGGTCCTCCTTCCCCTGAGGGAGGCAGATTCTGAATTTAGAATTGCCATGGTTGAGAACATCCCAGCTGCCCGTTTACTCAATGAGTTACTCAATCTCCCTGTGACTCACTTTCCTCATTTGTAAAATAGGAATGGTAATAATAGTGCCTTCCTGTTAGAGTTGTTGGGACTATGAAATGAGCTTAGAACAGTGCCTGGCACATAGTAAGTGCTGTATGAGTGTGTTCAATTATTCTTTGCCAAAAAATGTGTGATGTTTTCATTGTTGCAGAACTGCCAACCATGACTTCCACATGTAGGTCCTCTTAACAATTCTATTGCATTTCCAACAACACTGGGAGGCCCCGCCTCCACCCAGCCAGTCCTCCCTCTGCCTGCCTTCCTCATCTTTGCACAAATATGCTGGAGTCTTTGTTCATGCCATCCCTTCCTCTGGGAATGTCCTTCACTGCCCCCTTTGCTGCCTATAAAGCCCATATCCATCTGTAAGATAGATAGGCAGTGGCCACCTCTGTTTCCCAGAGCTCCTAGTCACATCTCTAGCCTGTCACACTGAATTGTCCCCCACTAGATTGTGGACCCCTGGGGGGCAAGGTGATCGGTCTCCTGTGCACCTGCCACATGCCTAATACATAGTAAGTGTTAAAACAATGTTTGTTGAAAGAATAAATGCATGAATAAACCACAAAACATATTCTGAGAATTTGGGGCTTAATATGCAATTGGTCCCCTACACTCCAAGTGGCAAGCTGAGATCCACATGATGTTCTAGACTCCCTGTCTTCTAGCAAGATGCCCCATATTAAGATGGGGTACCTATCCACAGCAGCTAAACCCACAAGCATCAGTTGAACACCTCATCCCACCACCACCCCCAGAGAATCAGCCAGACATGCACCTGCCCCCAGGTGGCTACGTACCGGGGAGAAGGGGGGCACCTGGAGGCCGCACAGGAGAAAACAGGGGATTAGATGGGTACAAGAGGATTCCCATTGATCCAGAACCCGCTCCTGATCCCAGACCCACCCAGATTCCAGCCTCTGGGTGCCCACCCCAAAGGCTTCTTAACATTTTGGTGTCCCAAGTCTTGTATGAAGCCCTTACTGATCTCCCAATGCCTGGCTACCCCTATCCCCTACCCCATGAGCCCTGGGTGGGCTGGCTAGATGCCACAAAGTGGGGGATGACTTCTCTGTTCTCCCATCATCCGCCTAGGGGCTACATACTTGATGGTCAGGTGACGACTTTTGGGCATGGATGCAGGTGGACCCTTGCTGAGATCTTCCACTGACTGCTCCAGGGGTTTGTTCTTCTCTGAATTGGAAGCCCCATTGTCTGTGCTCTCCATGTCATACCTGGGATAGGATGCAAAGGGGCTGGAGGCCAACCCTGTGAGGGAACTTAGAGGGGCACAGAAGAAACTGTAGGGAAAGCTCTGCAGGAGAGATTAGGAAGAGGGAAAAGGATGCTTTGTTCTCAGCAACATGGTAAGCACAGTGGCAGGAGAAAGAACACTCCTCCCTGTCCAGGGTAAGCCTTCAGGAAGGAGTATTGATCAGGGCCAAGTGCAGGGGTCCAGAGTGGGCTCAAGCTACACTGCTTGCAACTGGCCAGAGGAGTAGGTAAGACATATGGAGGCAGAAGACAAGGCTCTGGGGAGCGGCCTGAGGGCTGGGGGCGGGAGGCTTACGTGACAGAGCACTGAGCAAAGGCCAGGTACTCGAGGAGCACATCCAGGCCTCGGTTCTCTTCGTTGAGAAATTCCTGCACCCACCTGCAGGGCACAAGGCTCCCTGAGTTCCAGCCAGAAAGGAGGTACCACCCTAAGTGGACACAGAAAAGGCACCCGGGGGCCTCTGCAGTGCCCTTCCAATCCCAGAAGACCCAGTGATGCTAGGGGAGGTTGTGGGACTCTGGCAGGATTCACTGCCAAGCCATGCCACTGCCAAGCCAGGCCAAAGAATGAGCAGGAAAGGGGAAGGGGAAGTTGCCAGGACACCCCCAGGAGGTGGCCCACAGGTACACCCCTGTGGTGCTAGCAGGAGCAGAAGGAAAGGAAAGTCCCAGGGTTTGCCTGGAGGAGGCAGAGCCTTCATAGGCTCAGAGAAGGTAATCTGAACCCTTGCTTACCCAATGTGATTTGTCCTCAGGGATGTCTCCAGCTCCCGAAGCACCTGTGTGGACTCTTGAACTCGCCTCTTAAACTGGGGGCCAAGAACAGGGAAGTCTGGTGGGTAGGGGCATAGTCTCCCACAGATTGACTTGGCTGCCACAGGCAGCAGGCAGCACTGTCCCCTCCCCACTGACACATGTGGCCTTTCATGTTCAGCCTCTCCCACGACTTCCATACACCTATGCCACAGAATAAGCACTCACAGGTGACCTGTGCTCCCTTATACAAACACACAGGGTGCACACACACACCCAAACACAGGTACACAATGTACATACACACACAAAGATGAAGGGTGCACATGCACACACATCTCCATATAGATATACAGCGTATACATAACACACATATACATCCATATATGGGTACACAGGGCACATACATGTCCAAACATGAACATCCTGAGTACACAAACAAATACACACACAAACACACCTATACACAAGTACCCCAGGTACACAGATGTATGGGTGTATGGGACATACACACATACATGCACACTCTCTCCCCTATACATAGATTCAAGGGTACACACAAACACACATCCACAAATGGACTCAAAGTACACACATCTGTGCATGGACACACAGGTTCACACAGGTGCACACAGAATACAAGTACACACGAGCGTATCCATGTTAGCACACCCAGGATATACAGAGGAAGCTGTAAAAGTGCACAAGTGTAAAAGGTGTAAAAGTGAGAGTCCAGGGCACTGTCAGTCCCTTTAACACACACACATAAGCCCACAGAAAAGTTTACATACACAGTTACTCTAGCAGCTCAGAGTTTGGAAAGGGACAGAATAAAGAGGGGAGACATGTACCCCCAGGTTGGACATCCAATCAGCTGCTACCTTTCGGCTGACCCCACCAGTATCCAGGTAGCTCTTCAGCTTTTGGATGTAGGCTGCAGGGGGGTTCTTGACTTGAAACCTCTCCTAGAGAGAGAGAATGAAGTATACAGGGGACCAGCCAGAGCTACCCCAAGGCAAATGACCTGCCCTCATCCCACTCAGATCTGAACTGGGTCCCAGGTTATCTTAAGACACCTCTGAAATACCAAAAGCATAAACTGTAAAAGACCCCAGCCCTGCACCCTTCCCATTATGGCCTCAGGTCACACTCCTAGCACAGCCTAAAGGTCCTCCCACATACTTGGCCCTGAGGGCTCCATCTGGCAGCAGGCAGCACCCTCCCAGGACCAGAGCTGGGAGTACAGGAAGAAGAGCACCCTGGAGGGAGCTGTGAGAAGGGGACCCAGCGCCTCCTAGGCAGGCTGAGGCCCCTTCCCCGGGACTCCATGCCCAGTAGTTCTGCTCACCTGTTGGTAAGCACTCGTGCTCATCTGGCAACTCCTAATGCCCCTGCCCCACCTCTCACAGGGACCACAGCAGAGGCTCCTGCCCAGAGGGGCTCCCCCCTTCCCAACCTAGACCCCTCAAATGTACCCAGCCATCCCCTCGGTCTTTCACTTCTCCTAGCTCTCTGAGCCCCCAGCCTCTGAGATGCCACACTATGCCCCTTTGGCTGGGACCCCTACAACAACCCCAGAGCCTCTAGGGGTGCCTCCCCACTCTCTTCCCACAACTCAACCCCTCCCTTCTCCCTCAGCTGCTGCCCAGTCAGCTCCTTCCAGACCAGTCCATTAGCAGGAGGCGAAGGCCCAGCCCTGGCTCCCATGGGAGGCTCCCAGCCCCCCAACCTCCCAGCACCATCCTCCACAGCTTCAGTCTCAAAGGCAATGCCCCACCTCCCTTCTTCCTTGAATCCCACAGCAGCCAGGCCCCACCCGTCCTAGGAGCGGGTGCAGACCACAGCCCTAGCAGGTGGCAGGGAAGAGGTAGCCGAATGAGCCATGAAGGGAGCCAGTCCAGGTCCTTCCTCTCCACCCACCAGGGGCTAACCCTGCCAGCTCACAACCTACAAGACCTCTGGGGAGCCCATGACCAAGAGAAGGGGACTCCAGAGTCTTGTGGACAGACCAGCACCTTCTCCTCCCCGGATGCTGCACTGGCCTCTGGGCAGGTCTCAGCCCCATGGGCATCATGACAGTGTCCCTCTCCTGCCAGCACTAGAACACAGGGTGGTGTCAAGGCAGGACACCAGGGCAGCAGGAAGAAAGGGGTAGCTGAGCCATCCTAGTACCCACCTGGTCACAGATGAGCTCCCACTTCTTCTCCTTGTCATACTGGCTCAGTAGCTGGACCTTGTCTGGGGGCAAGTTCATGCAGTTCTGGAGAGAGGAAGGTCAAAATAAAGACCATAAACCTGGAGCCCCAGTGTGAGACGGAGGGGAACATTTGTGTTTGTGGGGGAATCCACTAAGCTTCCTAGTAGGTACGTCGCCCTCTTACCCTGGGAGATAAGTACCATCACCCAACGAGAAAACTGTGGCCCAGAGAGGTGGAGCATCTTCCCCAGGGCCCAACAGTTAGAAAGTGACACCAGAATTTGAATCTGGGCTGGGCTCTGCCATCCCCATACTACCTCCCCGCCTACCAGGTATGGAGGCAGACACATGCATTCTCAGCCTAACTCCCTGCAGACCTCAGATACTTCTGGGCTCTGTCTGCAATAAGGGGACCTCATCTCTTCCCCCATTTGGGTAGGAAGCCAATAGGGAAGCCATCTCCAGCCATGCTCATGTGACCAGCAGATAGTATCCCATTCCCACATGGCACCAGACACCACATATACACAGACCAGGCCCAGAACACCAGTGCTTCACAAACACTAGAAATCCTCTTCCAAGGAGGGCAGACAGCAGCCACCTTGCCTGTCCCTCTCCAGCCCCCGCCTGCCTGGGGGAAAAGCTGAGGAAGGAAAGAATTGGCTGAGGGAGCTTGTGCCAGCCCTGGCAGCCAGGCACGGAACTGCAGGTATATCACAGCAGCAGGGGTGGCAGGTCTCTCAGCCACAGGCAGAGGGGGCAGGAGGGAGAATAGCCAGCACATAGGCCTGTGGCTCTGGGAGACCTGCTGGAGCAAAGAAAGGTCAGAAGAGATCTGCCTGGTCCTCCTCCCCAGCCACAGACAAGCGTGTGATGTCCCTGTCACCACAGGGCTTGTGGAGGGGCCAGCCCAGGGCTGCAGTATCAAAGAGCTACTGACATCACCAGGGGCTTTCCAGCCCCCAGGACATAGTTTCTCCCTAATAGACCCAAAAGATGAGGCCAGTTCACCCCAATTGGGTAAATCCCAGGTTTACTGAGGGCCTACCATACATCAGGCCCTCAAGGAGCTCTAAGGTTAGCCATGGTCTCAGAGGTGATATGGGAGCCCCCAGGGAGCCCCACCCCAGAGTCTGGAAGGCTCCTGTCACCAGCCCTGGCGGTTGAGACTACCCACACTCAGTCCTGTGGCCAGGAGGAGAGGCCACAGCTGGAGCAGAGAAGGAG
The DNA here is from genome assembly GCA_963573935.1 of Arctocebus calabarensis. Lineage (NCBI taxonomy): Eukaryota > Metazoa > Chordata > Mammalia > Primates > Lorisidae > Arctocebus > Arctocebus calabarensis. The sequence goes on from CAUYON010060158.1 coordinate 47,129, forward strand.
CCACACCTACCCAAGGCTCCTCAGCCAACTTCCTCTCTAGGGTACTGGGCCCAGTTCTGGGGCTCTGGCCAGACCTCACCCCAAAAAATCACTGCCTTGGGTCAGACAACAGGAAGCTGGGTGCTCTTGCCCCTGTTGCCTAAGCTTTCCGGCCAGGACCTGTTTGAGAGGTGAAACTGTCCATTTGCCAGGCCCCCCCAGGCTGGTGGCAGGGGTGGGGAATATGTCATCCCTCTCCTCCATTGCGAAAGCAAGCCTGGATTGAGGAAACCACTGCTGTCTCATCTGGCTGCCCTCCCCCACCCTCCAAGGGCCAGGACAGCTCCTGCTGCCACATAGTAGGGACTGCCCAGGAGTACAGAGGAGGCAAGGTCATGCCCTGTCTCCTCTGTCTGCCTGCCTGTCTCTCTGTGATCCATCTGTCCAATGGATCTCTCTGAATCATCCTCACCCCACAGAGACAAAGGGTGGGGCCTCTGAGGTAGGGGAACAGGCCAAGGAGAAAGTAGGAAGCACGGAGACAGCCACTATCCCAGGGACACTGAGTTGTGGCACAATGGTGGCAGATGGGGGTAGGGCGAGGATGGGGGTGGGTATCTGGGTCTCAGGGGGACAGCCACCTCATAGCACAGGTCTTTCCCAGCTCTCACCTACCCTGGGGACCTGTTTGGTTCTGGAATGGCACCAATGGCATTTCCAGAGGCAATAACTAATCATAACAATGACCCCAACTTGTGGCATTCTGCTCCGCCAGAATGCACACCATGCAGGCCACTGTTCTGAGGCACCTTTACCAGCACCATTATCATTCCCATCCACAGGTGCAAGCATTAGTTTAGTGACCTGCCCAAGGTTATGAAGCCAGTAAGAGGGGAGCTGCGCTGGCTTTAAACCTAGTGCTGACTCTGAGCCACCGCCCTCACTCCCCCAGGATGGCCCCAGGGTCATTATTGGGAGAGGAGGCCTCTGTTTGGGCCTGGTGCACCTGTCCAAATGGTGGTGGAGGACAGGGCGCCCATGCCCCCTCCCCACCTGGGCCTCCTCAGGCCCCAGGCCCACATGCCAGCCTGCCAGACAGGCTAAATTTAGTCTCAGAAATCAGAAATAGCTCTGACAGTGCTGAGCACTAATTAGCAGCTGCTCCTCAGCTGTGGCTGTGCCCACCGAGGAGACGGGCACTCCAGGGAGTAGGAGAGGGGCCAGCAGATGCCACTCACTCAGGGTGAGGTGAGGCCACCCTAAAAACCAGGACCATTAGACCCAGGGCCTTCAGCTAGGAAGCAGCACAATGGGCTGGGGACTGAGAGTCTGAGGACAAGTGGGAGGTTGGCTGACAGTGCTCAAATGGGTCAGGAAAGGGCAGGCAGTGCAGGGAGGACACCTACCTCCTGAGAGGGGCTGGAGAGGGGTAGCTGTGCCATGGAGCACCCCAGCTGGATTCAGAAGACCCAGGCTCTGGGCCCAACTAGCCCTGCAGCTTCTTTGCCTTTTTGAGCCCCAGCTTCTACCTCCATAAAATGGACACACTCTCTCCTGCCTAACCCTCACAGAACGCCCGGGAGCACTCTAAAGTAAGAAGCTGACTATCGATGTAATAATACTCTTCAGTGACTGAACGCTATGAAGAGGCAGTTCACAGATGCAGGAGTGGGGGGGAGTCCATAGACGACCTTAAGGTGGTGGATTGTAGGGTGAACAGAAGTTTGTGAAAACATCTGGAAAAAAGGACCTGTCTCCAAGGCTTGGACAAATACCAACTCACACTTCAGCCCACTTTCTCTGCTGCCTTTAGCACTTTGGATCAGAAGAGGAAGGAGACAGGGTTCATCTTTTAGGATGTGGCCAAAAAAAGGAGTTGACTCCCTGAATCTTTCTATTAGAATGTGTAGGCCCATTCTCCTCCCTACTCGCCCTGGGTGTGATACAGTCCCCCCACACTGTAGGATCGAACTACAAGCCCTGCTCTGAGGTGTTGTGCCCGGAAACTGAAGGGGCTCCTTCCACCTCTGGACACAGCCACACCTACAGTTTCATTTTCAGTTTGAGCTGAGTCTAGGTCTCAACCCACCTGCCTGCCTCTCCCCATGGCTCCGCCCTCAAACCCAAGGATGCCCCAGAATTTGGACACCAATCCCAGCCTCAGGCCATCTCCACAGGGGTTCCTCAGCCCCATGGGCTCAAAATCCTGGTCTGTCCAGCAAAGATGAAAGTAGCCCCCGGATCTCTACCACCAACACCACCCCAATCCACCTTGGTTTTAGAGTTCTCAGCAAATCTCCAAAAACAATCAATTTTATCCACTTAAAAAAATTCCAGCAGTTAGATTTTTTAGAGTTCTTACAAGCAATCCCAGGCTTGGAGGAGGTGACCCAGCCCTAGGATCAGGTGCTGAGAACCCCAAAAAGCTAACAGCTTCTCCCATCAGGGTTCAAGGGTTTCCCCCAACAGGGTCAAGGGCAAACAAGGTGGGAACCAGGACACCAGGCATTCCCCACATAATCCCAGCAGGTAGAAGAATAACAACACCGCCAACACCAACAATAAAAATGCTGTCCAGGCTCGGCGCCTGTGGCTCAGCGGGCTAAGGCGCCAGCCACATACACCTGAGCTGGCAGGTTCGAATCCAGCCCGGGCCTGCCAAACAACAATGACAGCTGCAACCAAAAAATGGCCAGGCGTTGTGGCGGGCGCCTCTGGTCCCAGCTACTTGGGAGGCGGAGGCAAGAGACTCGCTTGAGCCCAAGAATTGGAGGTTGCTGTGAGCTGTGATGCCACAGCACTCCATCCAGGGTGACAGCTTGAGGCTCTGTCTCAAAAAAAAAAAAATGCTGTCCAGACGCATACTCTGTGTTAGGTGCCATTCTACCGGCTTTACACCTATTAGCTCATTTAAACCTCAACAACAGCACTAAAAAGTAGACACTGCATAGATAGTACATAGATTAAGTAGGTACTATACAGATAATCTCTATTTCGCCAATGGGAAACTCAGAGAGGTTACGTAGTTTGCACGGGTGACCTAGATAGCAGGCTAGTAAGAAGAAGACTCAGTTTCCTGGTACCAGGGGCAATGAGAAATATGGGTCCTGGCCCCCTGGGGTCTTCTGCAGACAGCCTGGCCCTGGGCCATCTCTGGGGAACCAGGAACAGCCAGCCCCACTTCCTGCCACCCAGTACCCTAAGCTTCCTGTTGTTGCCCACACCAAGCTCTTACTCACTGGGGAACCCCCCCCCCCAGCACACCCTCTTAAGGGGAAGTGGAGGCCTCCCTGCCCCCTCCTCATGTGCACACTGCTACCGTTAGCACCACCGCTGCCCCACCCTCCAGGAGAGGTGGGCCCTCCCTCTGGTGGTTTCCGGCCACCAGGCAGTTCTCTGTCTAGGCCCCACTGTTGCTGACCTGCATAATGGCAAGGAGGCTGCCTGGGCTGCACTGGCTAAAGATGTGGGGCTCTTTGGGAGTGCATAGCAATCATGGGTGCTCTTGGTAGTAGAGGTGGGAGTGGGGAGGAGCAGGGTCTTAGCTCTCTCACTGAGAAGGGACCCCAAGATGGAGAGGACCAGATCAGGTCTAACAATCATCCCCTTCCTCACAGTGGAGAGTGCTTACTGAGCACTTGCTCTGTGCCAGGCATTGTGCTAAGCACTCTGTGTAATCTCGCCAATTCTCCAATAGGAAGCTGGCATCTACTATTGTTATTCTTTTTTTATAAGTAAGGAAAACCAAAAGCTCAGAAAAGTTAAGTGATTTGCCCAAAGTCACACAGGTGGCAAGTGGCAAAGATGAAACTCAACCCCCAACTTTATGACCCCAAAGCCCAGGAATCCTCCCTGCCTTTCCCCTGAGTAATCCCTGGCCTGGCAAAGGCAGAGAGACCAAAGTCACCTTCTTACAAGCTCCATGTTCCCAGGAAAAATGTAGAAGTGGCTCCAAAAGAAGCCCACCTGCTCCTGCCCATCTCACCCAGCCAGCTCTGTGCCAACCAGCCCCAGATGTCACTGTGAATCATGCCCACCACATCCTTGGCTTTCCAGGTTTAGTACGTGCCAGCCCTGCCTGCTGGGAATGCCACCCCACAGACCAACATCTGACCACATGGCTACAACCCCACTGAGATCCTCTGTGTGAGATACTCCAGGGGTAGGCGGCACAGGACTGGGGCTACCTGCACATCTCCATACCCCCAAACTTCATCTGCCCCCCCCAGAGGAGGGGGCTGGCCAAGAAGGCTATACCTCAGTTTACCACCAACCCCAGAGGCAAAGGGACCCAGCCAGCTCCCAGAGCCCACACCCTGCTAGGGGCTGTCCTGAACTCATCAGGTCCCTGGGCACAGGCTAAGAGTACCCATGAGGCAAATTCCTCTCCAAACAGCTCAGCCCCCTCTCAAATGCCAGCATCACTCTTGGCCTCACACACACCCTACCTGAAAACTTCCCTTGATCTCTCTGCCCCAAGGTTGTAGGATTCTCCCTGCCAGGCAGATGAGGGATATCCTGTGAAGCATGGTACTCTGGCAGGTCTGCTTGTCATCCCAATCTCTGACCCTGCATGCCTCACAGGGGAAGACATGAAGGGGCTGGAAGACACCCAGCCTTGGGCACGGGCGTAGGAGAGGCGAGAGCTTGGAGCCTGGCCGGCTGGTGTTCCCACCATGAATCTGGGCAGCCGTCGCTCCTCCGCTGTTGCTAAGGCAGCAGCCGGAAACCCTGGCTCAACCTGCTCTTTCTCCCCACCCCCATTTTAAGCTGGGGGGCACTCCCTCACTCACAGCCTTCTTAGAAAGGTGGTTTACCACCACCCACCCTTGCACAAGAGAAAGCTCCCTGCTCCTCCTGTCTGGCTGGACTCAGTTCTGGCCGCAGTGGGAGAGGCAGTCAGATGGAGACTCATCCTGCAATACCCGTTGGCAGACCTATCACTTTAGCCAGATGGGTAGTCTTGGGCAGCACCAGGTAGAGGCCAAAGCCGTCACCCTGGGCAGGGCAGGGTTCATGCTTCTGCTGGTAGAGAGTGACCTTAAGTTTGGGTTCATCCTGCTCACATCAGGATGAACTGAATCCTCCCTTGGAGGAGGTGTGAACACATCAGGGTTCCTGGGCACCCGGCAGAAAGTACATCCAAGTGCATGCTGCTGTCTAGATTTCTACCCAGCCACCACCCCTTTTCTCCACCAGGACACCCTCTAAGACCCATCTCTGGGACTTCTCCTCCATGCGCTGTTACTCAGAGACTCCCAGTAGTGGCATTTAGTGTCAGACTCAGCCAATCAGTTACAGCCACAAATCCTAGCAGGGCAATCAAGTCCTACCCATGCATTAGAACCTATCACTTGACTTTTGAATGTTCTCATGGTCTGAATTGTTCACAGGGCTCCACCCCAATAGTGTTCCTAACAGAAAACAGACTGGGGCCTGGACCACATCCCAAAAGCCCACCCCATCTCTTCCACAGACACACATACGGGCGGAGAAACAGACCCATGTACCCCTAATCAGGCTTATGGGGGTCCCTGGACCCACCACCAACACAGGCTCCCTAGATGGCCCTCAGAGATCTCTCCTCACTCTCCCCCTCCTCCAGCTTCTTGGATCAGCTCAATCCTGGGTTTGGGGAGGGGGGAGGAGGTGCAGATGGAGAGATGGGGAAGTCAGGAACAGCCTGGTGTGAGGCATCCCTCAGAGTACCCCCCCATCAAGCAAAGTGGCTTCACAAGGACAGACCCTATCCACCCCACAGCTCCTCCAAACTCCTATTGGCCTTCTTTCAGGAAGGGGCAGCAGCCAAGATTTTCAGGAACTTTTAGGAGGCTACTCTTTGGGGCCATGCAGAGGATCTAGCAAGTATGGCCTAATGACTGGCCAGGGGAGGGGAAATGATGTCAAGGAGGTGAGGGGTGAAGAATTGAGCCAGCACCTTCTGCTCCCTGTGGCCCCCAGCCCTACCAGACCTGTAGCACCAGCCAACCCAGACTGGGACATGCCTCTGGGAAAAAGCACAGTCTTATCCGCCTGTCACCCAGTGTCCAGCAAGAGAGGGCTGACAGCACACAGGCCACCAGGCAATTAGTTAAAGAAGAAAGCCGGAGACAGGGTGTAGATATCGGCCCTCCCCCCTCCCCATTTCTGCCTCTCACAGAGTCTTCGGTGACCCCCATCCTGCTCCAGAGCCCCTAACCCACCAAACAATTTTGACTGCTCCCAGTCTCAGCCTGAGCTACTGGCTTCCTCCCCACTAGCCTAGTCCCCAGGCCTCCCCAGTTCCTCAGGAAGGTGGCAGTTTGGGGGTTGTCAGACTTTTGCTCCACCCCAAGCCAGAGTGACCCCCTCTTCCCCACCCCACCCTTCCTAACCTTACTCCCTTTAGTGGCTATGAGGGGATGCCCAAAAGAAGACCTAGGCAGCCTGTCCCTGACATATGGGGGTTGAGAAACACAGACAACCCCCCTTCACAAGCTAACAGTCCAACTCCCAGCAGCCCAGGCATCCAACATATCAGAACCAAACACCTCTTCCAGCTCCCCGAGAGGTTATAACCCCTGCCATCTTTGACTCCCAGGCACAGAAAGGCGGATGCTCCAATCCTGTACCTGGAGGTGACCCAGGACCCCCTTGCATGCTCTGCTCCCAAGTTCCTCACAGGACATTTTTGTTTAGACCTTTAGACCCAACAGTGTGGAGAGGGAAGACGTCTTAGGGGGATAGCCCGGGCGATTGCAGAGGAAAGTTTTGGGGGGAGACTGCTAAGTCACTCTGAAAAAAAGCAACTGTCACTCCTAGCCCATGGAGGGGGCAGCGCCGGGCCGGGGATCTCCAAGCGGCACCTGAGTCCCCAGGGGCGGGGACGCATGCAGAGCCCCAGCCGCCCCCTGCCCGTGCCCTGTGTGCAGCCGGGTCACACTCACCAGGACGTGGTTAAACCTCTCTTCCAGCTCTCCTGCCGCGGGCATCGGCTGCTTGGGGGCAGCAGGCTGCTTGGGGGACGGCACCGCCGGGCCAGCGGGCTGCTCAGCGCTGCCGGCCGCATTGCCCATGGTGGTCCCCACCCAGTCGGCCAGGCGCCTCCAACCTCGGAAATCCAGCGTTCCGGGGGACCGGGACTAGGTTCCTGGCCCGGGAATCCAGGGGACAGCGGCTCGCGGCGTCGGCAGGGGGCTCGGCGACGACGGGCGCTCGGTTCAGCGGCGCGCAGGGACCGGGGTGCGGCGTCCCATCGGGGCGGCCCCGTCCGAGGGCACCGGGCGGCGAGCTGCAGGGTTGGGGGAGGAAGTCAGGTTGCAGGCCGCTGGGGCCAGAGGGCTGGGCCGGGGGCAGGAAGCTGCGGCGCAGGCTCCCCCCTCCGCGATTTTCGAACTTCTGCTGTCGCTCTCGGTGCGCGCAAACCGCAGTTCGCCGCCGCCGCTGCGCACCCAGCCCCAGGGGGGGCGGGCTGGAGGGAGGGGGCGGGCGCCGGGCGCCGGCCGGGGGACCACCGCAGCCATGGAGCTACGGGGAGGGGGCTGCCGACCCGCTTCACCTGCCGCAGAGGGGGCGGCCGGTGCCGCTTCACCTGCCGGAGAGGGAGGCGACCGAGGAGAGGCCGAGGCGGCGGCGCGCTCGGCGGCGCCTCCGGGTCCTAGAACCGCATCCTCCGGCTCACCGGGAGCAGAGGATGGGCCAGGTCTAGCTGAAGGGAGTCGCGACCCGACCCGGAGGCCAGAGGGGCAACCATCAGAGTGCAGGATTGTCAGCAACTGAGAGAGCGACTGGGAGACCCATGGCAGTGCGGCGTTGGGACGCGAAGGCTGCGTCCCCCTATCGGGTCCCCGACTGAGAAGGTGGGAACCCCCTTCTTGTCCCCCCACTTCTTGTTTCTCCGCTCCTCCGTTTAGACCAGAGACAAGGTGAGATCAGAGGGATCCATTTGCAAACAGGAGCCCCTAAACACGGTGGGAGGCATGGACTCAGGCCACACCACCTATCCCACCTCGACCAATTGTGCGCATGTGCCGTTATCCCCAGTGGTTTTAGAATGGGGGCACTCATGAAAAAGAGCAGTCTGTAAGAAGCTGAGACCACCAGGCGATCCCAAGGAGAAGCAAGGAATTGAGGATGGGAGGACTAAAGGCAGCCAGCCGCAAGACTAGGAAAGCAGCAGGCACTGCTGCGGAAGGAAAAGAAATTTCCTTGCCTGTGTCACCATCAGGGACCTAGGGTGGCCTCTCACCTTGGACAAAACAATCTCTGATATCTGCTAATTACAGAAATGCTTTCAGAGCTCTTCTTTTCTTTCATCCAACAATTACCAGGGAAGATAGGTATTTACATCCTTATTTTAGAAATGGGGAAACTGAGGCTCAGAGTGGTTAAGTGACTTATCCAAGAGCACACAGCTCATAAAAAGTAGAAACAAGCCTCCTCTCTATCTACCTCCAAAATCTACACTACCTGAAATTGCTGTCCTGGTCCCCAACTGTCCGTGATATCTAGGGTAAGAAAGTACTGGGTAGGGAGTTAGACTGCCCCGGGGGTACAATTGCCAGCCTGAATTTGAGGGTCTTGTAGTTGCTCCTCTCGTGCTATATTTGATTTGTAGGGTCCTCTAGTGGGGGTTCCCCAGTACTCCCAGGGTGCTGAAGAGGGCAGGCCCACTGTATAAGCCCTACACTCTCTAGGCCAGGCCAAGAGCCATAAGTGTCCCTTCCCCTTACAGCTTCCTCCTCCTTCTGCCCTCAAATTTAGAACCACTGACAAGAATTCAAGCAAGAGCTGAGAAGTTAACTATCTCATCTTGAGGAAGACCCTGGGAGAAGCCCTTTTCCCAGGCTGACCTGGTTTAAGCCTTTCTCCTGCCAAGGTCACCAGCAACCCAGGTGGGTGAGAGATATGTTCACTTATTTCATGTCCTGGCTCCAAGGACCTCCAAGGTAAGTTAAAGCATGATTCTCCTTGGGCGTGCAGAGAAAGTGACCCGTTCCTTGCTCACTGCTCACTGCCATGCCCTCCATCATGGAACAGACTAGAGCCTTGGGTCTTTGCCCTTGAAATTAGCTAAGACCAGCTCAGCGCCTGTGGCTCAAGCGGCTAAGGCACCAGCCACATACACCTGATCTGGTGGGTTTGCATCCAGCCCAGGGCTGCCAAACAACAATGATGGCTGCAACCAAAAGAGCCAGGCATTATGGCAGGCGCCTGTAATCCCTCTACTTGGGAGGCAGAGGTAGGAGAATCACTTGAGCCTGGGAGTTGGAGGTTGCTGTGAGCTGTGATGCCACGGCACTCTACCCAGGGTGACAGCTTGAGGCTCTGTCTCAAAAAAAAAAAAGAAATTAGCTAGGACCTCTCTCTCTTTTTAAGGATATAACCCCATCTCTCAATGGCTGTCTCTTTCAATTCAGCAATAAGTCTTTTTACTTAACACCAGCTGTACACCCAGCACTGTGCTCAGTCATAGGGATTCTGTGGCAGATGAGAAGAATCCCTGTCCTTGAGCTGCTCGCAGCTGAGTAAGGGATAGACTCTAAACACATCTGGCACAGTGGCTGCTTAAGTCAGCCTTTGGGACCAAGTGTTCATGCTTCCTCTTATCCAGAACTACTTTGTGGGTGAAAGAAAAGGATAGGAGTGTGCCTGGCAGCTGAAAATCCAAGCTAGTGCAGCAGTTGTCAGCCTGTCTCCTCTGTCCCTGAGGGTCCTCAGACCATTGCCAACCATCACTCCCCACACACACATAAGTTCTGGTGGAAATAAGGCTAAGCTAAGTAGACCTTCTCATGTGGAAAATTATCATCTCAGCAAGCCTACGTTATGATCAGAACTGTGCATTACAAAAATTTTTTTTAAGTAAAGAAGAAAATATAATCAATTATTACTTAATAAATTTCATCGCCCTCACAGGAAGTATCATTCCCATCAAAATACGCAAAGGAGGGCAGTGCCTGTGGCTCATCGAGTAGGGCGCCGGCCCCATATACGGAAGGTGGCGAGTTCAAACTGGGCCTCAGCTGAACTGCAAAACAGAAAAATAGCCGGGCATTGTGGTGGGCACCTGTAGTCCCAGCTACTCGGGAGGCTGAGGCAAGAGAATCGCCTAAGCCCAGGAGTTGGAGGTTGCTGTGAGCTGTGTGACGCCACAGCACTCCACCAAGGATGACAGAGTGAAACTCTGTCTCTACAAAAAAAAAAAAAAAAATGCAAAGGAAGGGATACTAGAAAGAAAAAGGCTTGGGGATAGGATATGGTGGCTCATGCCTGTAATCCCAACACTTTGGAAGACCAAAGGAGAGGATCACTTGAGCCCATGAGTTGGAGGCTGCAGTGAGCTATGATCTGGCCACAATACAGTCTAGGTGACAGATACCCTGTCTCTTAAAAATAGGAAGCCTTGGCTCAGCGCCTGGGGCTCAACGGGCTAAGGCGCCAGCCACGTACACTTGAGCTGGCGGGTTCGAATCCAGCACAAGCCCGCCAAACAACAATCACGGCTGCAACCAAAAAATGGCCGGGCGTTGTGGTGGGCGCCTGTAGTCCCAGCTATTTGGGAAGCGGAGGCAAGAGACTCGCCTGAGCCCAGGAATTGGAGGTTGCTGTGAGCTGTGATGCCACAGAACTCTATCCAGGGTGACAGAGTGAGGCTCTGTCTCAAAAAAAAAAAAAAAATAGAAAGCCTTGGGCGACGCCAGTGGCTCAGTGAGTGGAGTGCCGACCCCATATACCGAGGGTGGTGAGTTCAAACCCAGCTCGGCCGAACAGCAACAACAACAAAAAACAAGTAGCCGGTCATTGTGGCAGGTGCTGGTCGTCCCAGCTACTTGGGAGGCTGAGGCAAGAGAATCACCTAAGCCCAGGAACTGGAGGTTGCTGTGAGCTGTGTGAGGCCACAGCACTCTACTGAGGGCGATAAAGTGAGACTCCATCTCTACAAAAAAAAAAAAAAAAAAAGCCTTGATGGTGGAGTTTAGGACCAATGCATTGGTGGGTCTGTGCCTCCCTCTTCTGGACAGAGATGGTATGAGAGACAAGGAGAGGCCTACAGTGGTGATGGATGGAGTCGCTGCAGGG